>JAHBCN010012334.1:0-26967 GCA_019359885.1 Listronotus oregonensis
ACTATAAATTTAAAGATACATACATAGGTAATGAGATTGACAAAAATTCATAAATACTGAAAATATCACTAGTGACAATGGTAGGGCATTTCTACCTTATTTTTCTTTCTAGCCTTCATACCTCGAAAAATTTTTTTGATGTTTTCCCCTCGCGGAAAATTTTTTCTTGTTTTCTGCAAATTTTTTAAGTACTCTCCTAAATTTTCTTTAAGTTCGTTGTATCCTGCGATGGCTTCAACTAACTGTACTCGAAATTGAGTTCATAAATTTCTTATCATGATCTTCAACAATGGCCTTTGTTTGGCCTACTCTTCTCTTCATAAAGATGAACTGGATCTTCATGGTCCAGAAGAAATGCGACATCTTCATTTTCATACATTTTTAGGCAATCATCACAAGTACATAGTTGTTTCCTCCATGATGCCTAAAAATATTTAAAATTTTATTATTTTAGATTTTTTTTTCTTACATATAAAATTTGCCAGAATATGTGCATACTTTGGAGCATTATATAGGGTTAATAATTTTAATGAAAACATATTAATCCCCGAGCCAGCTTAAAATTTGGTCAATTATTCCCTCCCAAGCGAAAATTGGTGATTATGGAGGGTTGTATTATAAACTTCGTGACGTCAGCTGCGGTTCCGTTGGGAAAAAGCCGCGGTAGCCTTTTTAATAATGACAACGCAGTGAGTTAAAAATGACAACTTTAATTCAGAAATAAATGGTATTTTTATTGTTGTTCATAAATATAGGTGATAAAAAAGTAAAAATTTTTTTAAAATATATTACGGTGTAACGAAAAATTTAAACTTTTTAAATGGACGTAGCTTTGCATGCTCTTTAATACACTTCAAAATAATTTTTGTCCAAAATTAATGGGGAAGCCGGTAATTATTGCATATACGGTTTTCTTCTATTTTTGGATTATATGGTAAAATTTTTATATAGTCATATTCCGTGTCCTTAGGGATTGCAAATATACTACCGGAGAAGAGAAATTATGTGTTTTAGTATTTTTATTTTAATTGAAAATTTAAAATTACCGATTTTCTCCATATAATGCGAAAACTCCCCATTATGACAAGGAACGTCACGTGCAGTGTTCAAATCGGGGTCTTTTCGAATACTTTTCCCGCATTTACGTCTGAAATATAATTGGGAAAAAAAAAAAAGCCGCTTTAACTAACCAGAATTAACCATGACCAACTGTTTAACAAATTCAAGAGCCCCCAGTCGGTCAATGGTTCGTTTTGGAAGCAAAGCAGCTTTTTTTTACCCCAAAATTATATTTCGAAGAACAAAATATCAAAATTTGATGGCCGAAAATTATTAAGTCCGGCAACACTGTTGATACTTATTTTGAATTTGACAATGTAGAAAGAATGTGTTATCGATATTAGATTTATTTCTAACTTATATTTTTTTAATTTAAATTAAAAGTTGTTTTTTTTGATTTTCTGATTTTGTCAATAGATTTTGTTTCTGTGTGTTATGTTTAACTAAAAAATTATCAATTTTACGTTTTTACTCCGCCCAGCACTCAAATTCCTCCAAGATCCAGTAAGTTTATTTGGTTTGAAAAAAAAAAAAATTAAAAACACAATTTGTCTTCTCCGGTAATATATTTGCTATCCCAAAGGATACTTAAATGTAATTTTATTAAAAAAATTTCATAAAATCCAAAAATAGCAGAAAACCGTATATGCAATTGTTACCGGGAAGAATAATTGACCCCATTAAAAATTACATCAATTTCCTATACTCCGCCCGACAATTATTGACTTCCAACTAAAAACTTGTTAAATTGTAGCTAACCCAATATCTTAAAGAAAGAAAAATAATCATCTGACTACAACATGGTGCAATTTAGGTTAACTGCTATAATTAGTCAACTAATGCATTTAAATAGGCGAAAGATGCTCCCGCCTAACTCCTGCGCTATAACTTTTCAAGTATCAGCTGACGGTTTTTGCACCGAGATAGCCAGCTGACATATATATTTATCCATAGTTGCATATAAGCTATCACCAGGTAAATTTTCTAGTTAAGAAAAAATCATTAAAAGCATTTTTTTTTCATGTTCGAGCGACCACCTGACGTACAAAGCACTATATTATAGTCAGCTGATTGTTTTCTTCTTTAAGATATTGGGTTAGCTATAATTTAACAAGGTTTCAAGGTTTTAGTTGAAAGCAAATGAGTGAATATACCGGGTGGTGCATCGTCGGGCGGATATAGGAAATCCCGTGTAATTTTAAAGAGGTCAATTATTGGCTTCCCTAATTATTTTTGACGAATTTCTCGAAAGTTGCCTCCTCTCCGATTTTGACCAAATTTGATATACGGGGTTTTTGGGGCGCTGATTACGAATCTGAAAAAATATTTTTCGGCAACGTTTCGTTTTTGATGTATTTATCATCAAAGTTGAAAATCAAACTAACCTTATTTACACTATTCCCCCTTCTTTTGTAACAATTTTGATTTTACACTAAAGTGGCACACAATATTTTATAAACACTTTTTAAAACCTTGTATTTTTATTTATTTTACACCTTTTTTCCATTAAATTGCAAAGTTTCAATTTCAGCGGGGCGACCATGTTTGCTAAATAATCCCTGGTGTATAAATGGTTGCGGCCACGTTGCGGCGTGTGAAAGTGGAGGTTTGCAATTAAATGAAAAAAAAAATATATATATAAATATAAACACAAGTTTATAAGATCTACTGTGTGCCAATTTAGTGTAAAAATCAAGAATTCTGTGCAAAAGAAGGAGAAATAGTGTAAATGAGGTTAGTTTGATTTTCAACTTTAATGATGAATATCTCGAAAACGAAACGTTGCCGAAAAAATAGTTTTTCAGATTCGTAAACAGCGCCAAAAAACCCGATACCAAATTTGGTCAAAATCGGAAAGAGCAACTTTCGAGACAATTACCTTTGACAAAAATTATTTTAAGGTTTATTGAAGAGCATGCAAATCGATGTCCATGGTAAAAATTATTTTTTTACACCGTAATATATTTTTAAAAT
The DNA here is from genome assembly GCA_019359885.1 of Listronotus oregonensis. Taxonomy (NCBI): domain Eukaryota; kingdom Metazoa; phylum Arthropoda; class Insecta; order Coleoptera; family Curculionidae; genus Listronotus; species Listronotus oregonensis. The sequence continues at coordinate 3,034 of JAHBCN010012334.1, forward strand.
TGTTACTTTATTATCGCCTCATATTTATAAACAACAATAAAAATACCAGTTAGCTGTAAATTAAAGTGTCATTTTAAAATTACTGCTTTGTCATTATTAAAAAGGCTACCGCAGCTCATTGACCCGACGGAACCGCAGCTGACGTTCACGAAGCTTTATAAAACAACACTTTAATGCATTCTACCAATTTTCGCTTGGGAGGAAATTGGTCATGTAAATCTGTTACTGGCTCCTGGACCATATGTTATTTTAAGGATTTTCTAAACTTAATCATGATCATTAGATTCATTTTTAAATTAAAAACACCACATTAAAGAAAAAGTATGTAAAGTTTTTTTGTAATAAGTCAAGCTTCTTTTATTCTTGTGGGTTTAATCCTCGTGAGAACATAACACGTTTCGATTTATATAAATACAGGGTGGTCAAACTCAAGTCGGCACTATTGATAACTTTTTTATTATTGAAGATACGAGGTCGGCTAAATTAGGGAACTAGCACTATTATTCTGCCTATTACCGTGGTGCTAACAGAAAAACAATCGAACATCGCGTTGTTGATTTATTTCAAAAAATAATATATTTTTGAGAAACCCTGTATATTTCTACCTTAATCGATTGCCAACACTTTTCTGAACATAAAAAGTACATATAAATTTTATCGCCATTACAAATTTAAAATTAAAACCAAATAGTACATATCAGTAGCAATATTTATAAGGTTACAAAAGAAGATGCTCACAGTTGCAATATTTATTGTTTACATTATTGTAAAAAAAATAAATGTTTGAATCACCGCTTTCTTGATGATTGTGGAATTGTACTGTACTTTCCAGCCTTTTCAGTCAGCTCCGAGTAAACAACTAGTTAAACGTCTTTCAAATAATAAATTTAAAAATACTGTCAATTTTGGCAATTTTTTTCTATACAAAAATATTTATAAAAAAGTTTGGTAATTGTCTCGAAAGTCGCCTGAACGCCGATTTTGACCAAATTTGGTATACGGTTTTTGGGGCGCTAATAACGAATCTGAAAAAATTTTTTGGAAATGTTTCGTTTTTCGAAATATCCATCATCAACTCTACTAACCTCTTTTTTCCTATTCCTCCTTGAAAAACTTGTTTTTACATTTATTTTATGTTTTTTTCATTTAATAGGAAAGCTTTACTTTCAAACGCCGCAACCATGTATACACGAGGGTTTTTTTCAGCAAACATGGCCGCCACATCTAAAAGTCAAGCTTTGCAATTTAATAAAAAAAGGTGTAACATAAATAAAAAAGGTTCTAAAAGTGTTTATAAAATATGATGTGCCACGATAGTGTAAAAATTAAGAATTGTGTGCAAAAAGAGGGGAATATAGTGAAAACCAGGTTAGTTTGATTTTCAACCTTGATGATGATATCTCGAAAACGGACGTTTTCGAGTTTTTTTTTTCAGATTCGTTACCAGCACCTGAATAAACCCCGTATACCAAATTTGTTCAAAATCGGAATATAGCCCACAATTGTACTAACTTTTGACAAATTAGGTGCTTTAGTTTTCGGTTTAAATTACAGATTTATAGAGTATTATGTGTTTAAGCGTCTATTTTTCAAAATTTTTAATGAGTATCTCATATAAAGTAAAGGTAAAGGTAATAGGTTTAATGGGCATTGGATGGAAACACATTTTTGGAGTTGTAGTAGTTGAATTGTTTATCTGGCTTTATGTGATCAGTTACAGTTAGGATATTTCAAGCAGAAACTGAACCAGGTGAAAGAGGTAAGCTTCCTGTGTAGTTTCTTATATCTAATTTTTAGAATCTACTAGACAAAACGTTAATTCTTTATTAATAAAACTATAATACAAATAATAGTAAAAGTGTCAACATTGACTGATGACTAATTGAGTTTGCATGTGATGGAAATTTGGGCTGACCATGGTAAAAGTTTTTATTTCAAATTTTGGAACAAGTTGGTATTAATGTACTACACATGCAGAATAACAACTAATTTACAGACCTCTACACGGGTCTAATTTATAGACCTGACACTGGTCTATATCGACATCAAGGAGTCAACTATGACCTGCAATCAATATCAGCTGCTATAAAACACACATGTATTATTTTGGTTTAATTTTAAATTTCATGACAAACTTGACGGAAGGTATTTTTGGTTTTAGGATAAAATTCATAATAACCTTTTATGTTTAGAAAAGTGTTGGCAATTAATTAGGGTAGAAAAATACAAGGTGTCTCCTTAAATTTTTTTTGAAATAAATTGAAAACGCGATGTTCAATTGTTTTTCAATCAGCACATTACAGTATATTACAAATTTGACTGTGACCATGACTTTACCATGTTTTTTACCAGTAATACATTTAAAAACGAAAAAAATATATTATTCTTTTAAAGGATTATGTATTGTAAATGTGATCTTTTAGTTTTTGGAACCTATTATCCCATTTTCACAAAACAAATCTACATTTTTTAAAGCTTTAAGCTTGATGGGTAAATATTAAAAAAATCTTAAAAAATAATAAGACAGTAAAAAACTTATTTCTTACTTTTAATTTTGGTGTACCAATTGTGATATGGAATTAAAATTTTAATATTAAAAATATAAAGGTAATGCTGAGCTTCAAAACCTTCATAAAATTTAAAAACTTATATAATGTTATCAAATAGGTAAGGAAAAATGCCAATGGAAAACTTCAATTTATTCTTAAATATGCAGAGAAAAATATAATTAACCCAATTAACAATTAAAGTTAACTTAAATTTGTTCATAGCACATTGACCCTGTACCTCTCACAGTTTTTGTCTCAGTACTGCTACTCAAACTTTTTTTGTTACATAAAGAACAAGACGTTTTAAAAATTAAAATATAATTGGGTTTTCTTTTTAAGGAAGCTGTTTAAAGATCGACTTACATTACAAATATATCTGACAATTATATTTAGGTTGGTAAGAAACTCTTGCGTCACTTTTTTTTTAATGAATTTTTTTTTCTAATAACAAAGTTTAAGAACATTCAAGAATAGTAAATGCAAAACTGGCCTGGAACCTTCCATACCGCAGGGTATAGCGAGTCAGTTGTTCGGCGCAAACAGTTTGAGTAAAGATGGGTCAAAGTGCACTTCGAGCAATCACATATTATGAGTTTTTGCAAGGGCATTCTGCAAGAGCCGTAGCCGATAATATGTGCAGTGCGTTCAGGGCTAAAATAGTTCATCATTTAACAGTGTACCATGTGGTTTCGAGCTTTGAAAAATTATTTGCAGGATAAAAAATTTAATGATCTTGCAGCTATCAAAAAAACATTGGACTATTTTTGTAATTCACAGCCAAAGGAATTCTGCACTGCAAGCATGCAAAGTCTACCAGATCGTTGAATTTACTGAATAATCTTTTAATGTTAAAATAAAGTGTTTTTCGCAAGACTTTCTTACCAACCCAATATTTTTTTAGGCAACACAAAATATTAAACCACACTGACAGTGACTTTGTTAAACTTTCTATTGTAAAAGTTAATTATGTATTACCTCTAACCAAAACTTTGCCGTGACCCTTTCAGATTTTTGCTTAGGTTTCTTGCACTCAGGGCCATTAGATTCAGAAGCAGGTTTTTCATTCTCATCTGAGTTTGTAATATCGACGTCTACATTTTCATTAGTTTTTATCACTTTATTGGTAGTCAGACCATCATAATGCAAAAGAAATTCATGTTTGGTAATGCATAGTTCGCACGTCATTTCTAAAAACATAAATAGCCATCCTAAGCAAAAATAATAATAACGAATAAAAGTAAGTTTCTTTTAAGGAAAGCAATAACTTTGGGATAGCGGCTTATATATATTATTTTTCAATCAATCAATCAATCAATCAATCAATCAAAATATGCTTTATTGTCTTAAAAAAATATACATTTTCATAGACAAAGCGTCTTAGGGGCTAAAAAATATCTATATGGTATATAAATTACTAAACATATATTATAAATAAATAATATTAAAGAATTATAAAAAATATTAAAATTATACAATTAATTTAGAAATTTACAGTAATAAAAAAAATATATATATATAATTACATTTGACATTAACTATTACAAACAGATTCCAAAATAAATGAACAATTACCTGTAACCAGAATTTTTAAAAAGTCACAAACATAATCACCCAATCTTTATGCATCCGACAAAGTGTCTGAAAAATTTATCAAATTATAATATGCCTTTACTTCCAACATCTTTTTAACTGATTTTTTTAAAGTGTTTAAATCTTTTATATTTTCAAAGAAACCGGTAGATGGTTGTACATTTTTAAAGATTATATATTATAGACTTTTTTGTAAGGGTGCTTGTAGGTATTGGTAGTCTTAATTTATTTAAATTGCGTGTCTTATAAACGCTGCATATTTCATTGTCTTCATATTTCTTGTGAATAAGAATGGTCGTCTCTAATATTAAAATACAAGGCAGAGTCAAGATTTTTTCCTCAGAAAATACGGCCGACAGTGTTCTCTCGGTAGGATTCCGCACATGAAACGTAAAGCTCTCTTCTGGAGCACAAACACTGATTGAAATAGCAGCCTACTACAGAAACCCCAAAAAGCAATTCCAAATCTTAGGTGAGATTCTACTAAGGAAAAATAGACAGTCTTTGCCAGTGACTGTCCCAGCTCATTGTAAACCACCCTGACCGCGTAGCAGCCAGAAGCAAGTTTTCTATTCAATTTAGAAACATACTCGTTGAATTTTAGGTTTTTGTCAATGTATATACCGAGAAATTTGGTCACAGATTTGTTTTCTACTATACTAGTTTCAATGGGTATATCGTTGGTTGAAAATTTAAAAGTTATGATGTTAGTTTTTGCAATGTTAAGACAGAGAGGAATCGCATCACACCAATCCTTTAATGTGATTAAATCATTGGTTAGGGAAGCAATAACATTATTTTTAATGTTAATTGTGGACTTAAGCATTAAGTAATTGCTCCACAGGCTTGAGTGCTTTAACATTTTAGATTTTTCCATTAAATATGCAAGAATGACTTCTTCATTTATAGTTAGCACTTTTTTGTCATTGCTTCGATTTTGAAATAAATTGTAGACCAATTCATATCTCACTCTCTCATCTTAATATGACAAACTCTGTCATAATAAAAATACAAATCGACGACCGATCGGTGGCGATGGAAGGGTGATACCTAGTGATGTGAGTCGAGAATATTTCCAAGCGAATATTCGCGAACATTGGGAAATTTCCGAGAATATTCGCCGATGAAAAATGGAAACGTTCTCCTGAATGCGAATATTTCCGGGAACTTTCATGAGAACTTTCAATTGAAAGTTCTCGAAGATATTTCCGAGAATTTTCAAGGATATTTCTATTGAAAATACAACTCTCGTGACGTGATTTCACCAGCTGATGTAGGTTGTCGTAGGAAAGGAATGCTTTTCTAAATTAGAAAAAAGATAAAAAATGGCAGTGAAACCTGTGCACTATGCTGCAAACTTACTTGATCCTACTTTAACAGGACAAAGCCTCACTGGCGAAGAGCATATATTAGCAATGCAGTGTATAGATAAGATTTTAAGCAATCATCCCAAATTTATCAACAAAAAAGAAAACATTTTTACAGAGCTAACAAAGTACTGTGCAAAAACAGACCTTTGGTCAATGGATTTTATTTGGCTCTCAGCAAGATCAGTAGATTGTATTAGCTGGTGGCAGGGAATGTGCAGCAAAACTGATCTAAAAGATTTGGCGATTGCAATATTGGGATTATCGGCTTCCTCTGCTGAAACGGAGAGGAGTTTTAGCACGTACTCATTCGTCCACACTAAAAGGAGAAACAGACTGACTATAGACAGAGCTGGAAAACTAATGTATGTCGCTCATAATCAAAAGCTTCAGATAAAAGTGAGAAGATAGAAGAATATAATAACGAGACTGCTGCCATGCCCATAACTCATCTGATGGAACCAGGTCCAGAGCAAGGCCCTCGATTTATAACGCAAAACGAAGAACTGAGCGAGATGGAAAGTGACTCCTCCTCAGCCTATACTCTGCACGATACAGAGTCAAGCTTGGGTGAAGAAGATTTCTCTGATTTACAAACCGAGGCGCAAGATTCACAGGAATAGACTTTTTTATGTTTTGTCCTCGGTTTTGTCTGTTGCCATTCATTTCATTTTTTACTTTTATACCTACTCATTATTCCAAAGAGTTATTTGTTTTGTTTTTTATATTTAATATAATCGGTTAAGAAACAAGTTCCTGCTTTAGGTACCTGAATAAGTTCCTATTTGATTTTATTTTTGTTTTCTTTTGGAAGAATTTTTAATTTTAATGCGAGAATTTTTTTTGAGTTATTATTTTTCATTATTTATAGAGGTATAAGTTTTAGTTGAGAAATAAATTTTAAAAGTATTTTTACTAGTTTTATTTTTGGCAGATCTGACAGAAAAAAATAAGTGGTTTCATAGTTTATAGTCTATAGTCAGTACACTACAATAGTAAATTAATCTTACTACTGATTTGTTTAATTTAGCTATAAAAATTAATAAAAAAACAATATTTCCATAAGTTCCCGAAAGTTTCCAAAATTCCCGGAAAGTTTCCGAGAATGTTCGCGGCTTTTGAATGTTTCGGGAATTTTACATCACTAGTGATACCCACTCACTTTTAAACCTAACCTAAGCTAACCTAACCATAATAAAAATACAAATGTATATTGTTGCCAAATCTGTCTACATAGATACCCAAAATCGTTCCGAAAGTAAAAAAAAAAAAGTTTTAAAAGTGAAATAAATTGTCCCGAAAATAGTTGCATGATATATTATTAAACAAATATTTTATTTAAAAAGGATATTGAATTATTATTATATATTAAATTTATTGCTTGAATACTAACCAGCAAAATTATCACTGGGCACCTCGACTCCTAAATGTCGGGAATGGTACCAGTCTTCACAAATAATACACTGAATCATTTCATCAGGCACAGGGTCCTCAGGATCTGGATATGGTCGATGACAAACACAATACGTTCCCGAAAAGTTCTGATTATAAACATTCAGTTCATTAATCTCTTTTTTGTCATCATTCAGTATACATTTATTACCAGATTCGCCAAATTTAGAGTTGCCACAATCACAGCGAAAATTCCTTTTTGTGTAAAGTTCAATAAGATCATGGCCATCATGACAATGATAGCTGCAAGCAAGGCAAACACCTGCTGCCTTTTCTGGATCATCTTTAGCTTCTGGTATACAAGTAAGGCAAGAGTATAATGCTTGGCGCTTTAGGTAACCCTGTAAAATTTTAAATTATTTATAAATAAAATTTAGGAAAACTTTCCAAGATATATAGTATCCTCAAGGGGGGAGGGATAAAGTTTGTTCAGTCAAAAAAAGGCCTATTTTCAAGAATTTTTACAACATATTGTTATTATAGATTTATTTCGAAAATTAGTATATTATAATACAATATTTGAAGAATGTTTAAAAAAAATTGGCACAAAAATATAAAGGAATAACGGATTTATTGCAGTTCTCGACTGATGCCTCAAAAAAAAATATTTTTGCGGTGACCGCGATTTCTCAGCACTGGATTATATGAAATCAAAAAACCAAATTGTTTTGATTAGTTAATTAGTTTCCCTCTCAATTAACGCTGAGTTTTTTTTATTTAATTAATTTTTAAATTTTTTGCGTCATTTTGAAGTTGAAATGTCGGTTTTTTTACAATAAAATCGACCTATTTGTTATTGTAAAATTGATACTAATTGAAAAAAAACTCACTTCACTTGATAGTTATTTGTATGTTGAATATGTGTACAAATTTTTAAAACGATCGGTTCAGTAGTTTTTTTGGAATGGTGGTCACAGACTTTAAAAATCACATGTTTGGGAAAATCGATTTAAAGTTTTGTACGCTCACGCAACTGAGTTGGGGCAACGGTCATTAGAACTATCATAAAACCGTCAATTTTGCTCCGATTGACCTCAAAATTTAATGCAATATGCAATTTTTCTGAAGATTTGGAATTAAGCTTATCTTATCCTCCACTTTAAAAGTTATATACGAGCATCCTGCGTTTTTTATTTTTAACTACTACCCCTTTATTAAACAATTGAAAAACCATAAATTTAACTGTTTTATCAGCTGTAGTTATGTGTAAACATGTCAAATATTTATGGTATTTTTATTGTGGAATTTTATTTATAGTATTTCACAATGTTCCTACCCTTTAAAACTACCCCTACAGGGTGTTAATCAATTAAGTACCGATAATATAGGGTGTGAATCCTCGGGTGATTTTAAGGAGAAAAGTTTATATCAACATATGTCCTAAACCTCTTAGTTTTTGGGCTACAGGGTGTTAATATTTTAAGAAAAAAGTTAGTTTTTCATAATAATTTGTTATCACTCCTAGATATTTTTATGAAATTTTGTAAACATCTTTTCATCATTAAGTAGCATTTTAGCACTTTCTTGAAGATCTGCCGCCAATGCTTAAAGAGTTTCCACTTTTATTAAGAAACCAGATGTGGTTTATGCACGATGGTGCGCCTCCACATTTTAGCTTACGAGTGCGTGAACTTTTAAATCACACCTATCGAAATCGGTGGATAGGTCGCGGAGGAACGCATGGCCGCCGAAATCTCCCGACCTTAATAGTTTATACTACATTTTTCTGGGGGCATCTGAAAAGCTTAGTGTACGCACTGCCCATTCAAACCGAAGAAGAGTTACGAAATCGTATAATCGTGTGCTGCCAAACCATAAGAAACACCCCAGGAATTTTTGAAAAAGTGCGTCAGTCTATGCGAAGAAGAGTACCTGCTTGCATACATGTGGGTGGCGGACACTTTCAACAACTGTAAATAATTTGGATTCTTAATTTTGTTTGTTTTCCCTTGACATTTCGATTAAAATTTAAGATTTTGAATTTATCATTTTACTAAATAAATCTCGATTTTTAAAATAAAATTGAAAAAAATCAAAGGCGTACAGTTTAATTTTTGTCCCAAAAAAATGTTTCAACTCATAGATAGTGGGTGCCAACTTAATTTTAACAAAATACCAAAAACATTCGCAATGAACTGAAGAATTTTTTTTTGGTTTTTATTTTTTCACGCGAAAACGGTACGTCGTACGAAAGTAAGTCTAGGAACCAAATTTGCTACAAAATAAATGGGGATTTCAAAAGTAGTTTTGGTCTTTAGAAAAATCATTGACGTACCATTTTTTCTTAAAAAAATGTCAGTTCAAACCCCGTACGGACGTCACTGGTGAAAATTTAAAAAAATCTTTTACGTCAAAAAATGCTACTTAATGATGAAAAGATGTGTACAAAATTTCATAAAAATATCCAAGAATGATAACAAATTATGATGACTCACTTTTTTCTTAAAATATTAACACCCTGTATAACAAGATTCATAAAAAAATATTTTTTTAAAATGTTTTTATTGTGATATTTACGTAGAAGAAATATATCTTTATAGTATTTATAACATGAAATATTATATGTTATAATGATTTAACCCTTTAAAACCACCCCTTGCAATGAAATTATGGGAAACAATATTTTCGACGACTTTAAGCGCTTTAATGGCGGCTATTAATGTTCCGTGACACACCGTATAAAAACACGGATCTTGGTTTTACACCTTTTTATTGCAAATCGGGTTCACAAACGTTTCTATAGTAAGAAAAATTCAATGTAACGAAAGTTTATGACAACTATTTAACATTTAACTATCTGTCAACTTTTGTTCTTCGCGCTTTTTATAGTAATTGGAAAAGAATGGAAAAGTCTAGAATTGGCTGGAAGAATTCTTTTACTACATAATGCAAGAAAACTGAAATGGATATTTCCAGCGCCCTCAGGATAATCCGCAATGGCCGTCGAAAAACAATATAATTAAAAAATATTTTACCATTTATTGCAGATTTTTAACCCTTTAAAATTATTCCTTACTCCAACATTATTAATCAACATTTGTTATTGCTCAAGCCTTTTCGTGGGACTTAAGTTTCTACAGATTATTAAAAATGTTTTTAAAATTTACGTAAATTATGTTATAGCACAGATGAGGCATTTGGGCTAGGAATTTTTTTGTCCTGCATGGATTTACTTGAAATTTTCACAGAGGGTAGAGAATAGCCCAAGGATCAAAGTTTATATCATGCTGAGGTGTGCTTTTATCCTGGGGGTTGTTGCCACCCCATCTTGGGGGTGGAAATTTTTTATTACATTTTAACTACAGAAATCGATAAAGAAAGTAATTTTAAGTAAAAAATGTTCCATGCATTTTTTTTCGTAAAACTAATATTTTTCGAGTTATTCGCGATTGAAAGTAAAAGTTTTTCGACGAAAAAATCGACGTTTTTAATGGGGTTTTCACGAATAAATCTAAAAATATGCATTTTATAGAAAAAAATGTTTTTTTATAATTTCTCTACAACCAATACAGACCAAGCTACGGCTTGTTAATGGTTAGCTTTTGTTCGTCAAATGTTAAATTTGAAAGATTCAAAGTCAAATAGCGGGAAAAGTTTGCATTTTTCAAGGAAAACATATAAGGTCTTTTTTAAAGTATATAATAAGATCTTTCTTTTAAAAACAAAAAAAGAGATTTTAGCATGAAAATTGAGCGAGTTATGATAAAAATAAGGTCGGTTCCCACTTTTTTCTACGAAAAGATCATTAAAAACAACCCCCTTATTACCCTCTTAATTAATATAGATCTGTACTCTTCTGCGATTCTTTTTATATATGTATTATTGATACATTCTAGAAGTTTAATCAAATAAAAATGCTTGATTTTAGAAAAATTGTAGCTTAAAGTTAAAAACGATTTTCCGCAATTTCGTTAAAATAGCCATTTTCTTTAAAATAACTCCAACAATACTGGAGATACAAAAAAAATGCTAGGATACCGAATTATAGATTTTTTAATAACAAAGACTTTTCATCACATATATTTTTCTGTACAATAAATATTTGGCCAGATATGGCCGTTTAAAGCCTCTATTTACGAGCGAGCACCACCTTATTCTAGCCCTTTAAACTCATCCCATTTTAAAACTAAGGGATTAAAAATAATTTAATTTACAGAGCCTTGTAGCTCTTAAAAACCCCTACAAAATTATTTTTAAACAAACGTTCTATCATTAAAACTAAAGGAGCTATGTTTAAAAAACCAATCAACTTTTTTTCGAAAAAGTTGAATAGCCCACTTCGGAGCATAATATTCTATAAAACCGGTATACTTTATACTTTTACCAGTATAATTTTTGAATGCAATTCTACTGTCTTTTCCTATTTATATCTATTATATTGATTTATAATAATTGCAATGTTGTAAGGGGTGGTTTTTAAGGATTGAAAATTTGCAAAAGAATGAAATTGGTAATATTTTAGGCAGTAATATTCTTAATTATTAAATCTGTCAAGCTATTAATTTTTTGGGGAAAAATCTTTTTTTTTTATTAAGCTATAATAAGGGTTGATTTATAAGGGTCGAAAAGTTGCGAAATGAAATTAGTACATATTTTAAGCAACAGCATTCTAAAATTAAATCACTATGGTAAATTAATCATTTTTTAGGGTTAATATTTTTTTTTATTAAAGGTCTAACAAGGGTTGATTTTTAAGGGAAATGAAATTAGTACATATTTTAAGCAACAGCATTCTTAAATTAAATCACTATGGTAAATGAATCATTTTTTAGGGTAAATATTTTTTTCTAATTAAAGGTCTAACAAGGGTTGATTTTTCAGGGTTGAAATATTTTAAAATTTTATCATACACCTTAAGGTAGAAAATGTTATTCCATGAGTTTTGATAATTAGGGGTAGTTTTCACCCTTAAAAAATAAACAGCGCACATCACCATGAAATAGAATTTAAAGTAGAGGGTTAGAAGCGCCTAATTCCAAATTTTTATACAAATCGATGCAGGACACAAAAATTGCGAGGTTTTGCAGTTTTTTAGCTTCATTTCCGGGACAATAATTATTTATCATCAAATCGTTTTAATTTGTCAAAAAATTTTGTTTTTTTTGTAAATCTCATAAGGGGTGGTTATTTAAAGGTTGAGTTATGGTAGTTTAAATATTTATTATACCGTAAACTGTTAAAAGATTTTTTTTCTACAATAATAGCTTTATTAAGTAAATAATCGAGTAAATAATTTTAAATTAAAAAAAAAAACATTTTTTTGGAATTTCGTTATTAAGGGTGATGTTTAAGGGTTGAAACGTTAAAATATAATGTTAGATATAACTCACAACATAAAAATAGATTCATTCTACATATTTAGCTATGATTTTAATTAACATAAGGTCTATTTCTATGGTTTTTTAATTTTTTAGCGTAAGGGGTGATTTTTACCCCCTAAAAATAAAAAGCACACCCTAAGCATATATAAACTTTGATCTAAATTGAAAGCAACTTAGTTCCAAATTTTCATAAAAATTGAAACTGTACAAAAAAATCCGGAGGTCAAACAGCTTTTTTCTCCCCATCCACTGTAATATGTAAAAAATACTACAAGTTCATATAAAATTTTTCATATGAGCCTCCTCTTCAGAAATATTGGCTTTAAAACACTCCAATGGAATTAAGTTTTTTAGACATAATCATTGAACCACTAGGTATATTCCAATTTTATTTTAATAAGATGTAATACCAAGTAAAACTTTAGAAATTACTATCACAGGAAGTGTTGTGAGTTGTTCACAGCTGTGGGGACAGTGGGTGTCTTAAGTGTGGTAAGAAGGAGTTTATTCACACAAACTTAATTATTATTTGAAGATTTTAATAAAAAGGGAAAACATCTGCGAGTAGCAGGTTCCATAGTCTGGAGATTCTAAGGATGAAGAAACAAACAAAGCAGAAAGTACAGGGCCTTTCAAGACTGTAGATTCTGTAGAAGGATGCATAAGTGGCACTATGTGTTACTCTGTTGGGAGCTGCCAGAGGAGGGATTATACTGGCCAAATTTTTAAAAATAAAAATCGGTATTCCCCAGGGAACAGTTTTGGGTCCATTACTGTTTATCACCTATATAAACTCATTACTACAGTTGACTACGTCTGGGTTAACAATTTCTTATGCAGATGATACGGCATTAGTTTTTGCGGGTGACACATGGGATAGCGTTAAGCAACACACAATAGAGGGATTAAAAATAGTAAAAAATTGGCTTCAAACTTACAAACTAACCTTGAACTTTGCGAAAACTAATTATATTGCATTTTCTTTTACTAGAGCTAATAGACCTCCTTTTAATGAAATTTTCGTTGATAATTATAGTATTTTGGGAACAACACATACAAAGTACCTCGGAATCATGATTGACCAATTTCTTAAGTGGCAGCCGCATGTTGATTATGTCTCGAATAAATTAAGGAAATTAATTCATAAGTTCTACCTTCTGAGGGAAATTTTAAATAGGAACACATTAATAACCGTTTATAAGGCATTTGTGGAATCAATAATTAGATACAGAATACTCGTGTGGGGTGGTCTATATAAATTATTTATAAGAAATATAGAACATATCCCTCTAGAATGCTGTTCTTCATAGATATTGGTAATATTAGAACAATATATATGTTAGCGGTCTGTTCTTTTGTGCACAGTCATGAACGATTGCAGATCGTTATAAACCATAACTATGGTACATGAGCTAATGAAAATAGAGAAATACAGCTCCTGTTAGTCACAACAACCTGAACATTAAATATGTTAATTATATTGGCCCCAAAGTTTTTAATATGTTACCCTATAGAATTAGGACTGTAATAAATAAACGAAAATTTAAAAAGTTGTGTAAGGAATTTATTTATGAAAATTGTCAACAGTTTGAAGGGTTGTTTAGTTGATGTCAGCTTATATTTTTATTTTTCATCATAAGCGGAAATCTGTTCTTATTAGCAATAATTTTAATATTTGTTTTTTTTTTATATAATATTTAGGTTTTAGGTTATGTTATGCACATACAGATGTTCTTGCATCTAGGTGCATTTATACAAATGTTTAAATTAGATTCAATTTTACTGTTGTTGAAATAGTATTTTGTACTTGTAAATTTGTTATTGTTAAATTGTTAAAATTGTTAAAATAAATAAACTAAATTGTTAAAAAAAATAAATAAACTCCTCAGAGCAGAAGCCTTGAAAATTCCTATATAAAAGAGCAACATTTCCCTACAGCCTGTCAGTGGGAAAAAGTGTGGGATCATTGATAAGAACAGCTCTTCTTTGAATGGAATTAAAAATGCTAAGAGTTGTAGATCTGGGATACAAAATATACAGATTAAAAAGAAAGAAATGTATCTAAAGATAAGTCACTTAAGCGCAATCTAAGTTTGGTTGCTAATGTGACCACCAAATAAAAGGCTCTCTTAGCTTCCACACTTGTAGGTGGTGCTGTCAGTAAATATTTGTAACACTGATGTAAATATTAACCTCATAAAACTATGATCCTGAAGTTCCGAACGTTCGTTGAACGGTAGGGCCGACCGAAAAAGCGGGCCTGAAATTAAATGTCGCGTCGCATCCAAGATATTACCATCGACGAACTAAACAAAAGACAAAAATTTAAATAGAAATATTTTTAATCTTGTATTATGTAAATACGAAACTTTCTGTGTTTTATTATATTTTTAGAGTGTTTATTTCCTAAACATGTATAAAATATGTAAAATAAAGAAGGCAAATACAATAATTAGGAGTCATGTGACTGGACACAAACATTTTTTTTTAGTTAAAGGGGCCGTCCATTGATCAAACCAAATATGGTAAATTAAAGTTTACCGGGCCGGTCACAATTCATCCTTATACACAAAACATCCGTAAAAAATTTCAAAAAAATTTACCTTTATAAACAAAACATCTGTAAAAAATGATTTTTTTTTTCAAAACAAGGTAAAAGCACCTTTTCTTTTAAACGGAATAAAAAAGATTTAACTCTTTTCCATCTAAAAACCAAATATGGAAAATTTAACTTTACCGAGGCGGTCACAATTCACCCTTTTATAACAAGAGTCCGTAAAAAATAAAAAAAATATTTTTTTTTTAAACAAAGAAAACGCACCATTTTTTTAAAACGGAATATAAAAGATATACCCCTTTACCATCTAAAAACCAAATATGGTGAATTTAAGTTTACCGGGGCGGTCGCAATTCACCCTTATATAACAAGAGTCCGTAAAAAATAACAAAAAAAATTTTTTTTCAAAACAAAGAAAAAGCACCATTTTTTTAAAACGGAATTTAAAAGATATACCCCTTTACCATCTAAAAACCAAATATGGTGAATTTAAGTTTACCGGAGCGGTCGCAATTCACCCTTATATAACAAGAGTCCCCAAAAATAACAAAAAAAAATTTTTTTCAAAAACAAAGGAAAAGCACCATTTTTTTGAAAAGGAATTTAAAAGATATACCCCTTTTCCATCTAAAAACCAAATATGGTGAATTTAAGTGTACCGGGGCGGTCGCAATTCACCCTTATATAACAAAAGTCCCTAAAAAATAAAAAAAATATTTTTTTCAGAAACAAAGAAAAAGCACCATTTTTTTAAAACGGAATTTAAAAGATATACCCCTTTACCATGTAAAAACCAAATATGGTGAATTTAAGTTTACCGGAGCGGTCGCAATTCACCCTCATATAACAAGAGTCCATAAAAAAATAAAAAAAAATATTTTTTTAAAAAACAAAAAAAAAAAAAAGCCATTTTTTTAAAATGGAATTTAAAAGATATACCCTTTTTCCATCTAAAAACCACATATGGTAAATTTAAGTTCACCGGAGCGATCACAATTCACCCTTATATACCAAGAGTCTGTAAAAAATTACATTTTTTTTTTTTTTCAAAAACAAAGAAAAAGCACCATTTTTTTAAAACGGAATATAAAAGATATACCCCTTTTTCATCCAAAAACCAAATATGGTAAATTTAAGTTCACCGGAGCGATCACAATTCACCCTTATATACCAAGAGCCCATAAAAATGACAAAATTTTTTTTTTCAAAAAGAAAAAGCACATTTTTTAAAACGGAATATAAAAGATATACCCCTTTTTCATCTAAAAACCAAATATGGTAAATTTAAGTTCAAGGGAGTGATCACAATTCCCCTTATATATAAGAGTCCGTAAAAATGACAAGAAAAATATTTTTTTCAAAAACAAAGAAAAAGCACCATTTTTTAAAAACGGAATATAAAAGATATACCCCTTTTTCATCTAAAAACCAAATATGGTAAATTTAAGTTCACCGGAGTGATCACAATTCACCCTTATATACCAAAAGTTCGTAAAAAATGACAATTTTTTTTTTTTTAAACAAAGAAAAAGCACCATTTTTTTAAAAAGGAATATAAAAGATATACCCCTTTTTCATCTAAAAACCAAATATGGTAAATTTAAGTTCACCGAGCGATCACAATTCACCCTTATATAAAAGTCCGTAAAAAATGACAAAAAATAATTTTTTCAAAAACAAAAAAAAGCACCATTTTTTAAAAGGAATATAAAGAGATATATTATCTAAAAACCAAATATGGTAAATTTAGTTCACGGAGGATCACAATTCACCTTATATACCAAGTCCGTAAAAAATGACAAAAAAAATATTTTTTCAAAAACAAAAAAAAGCACCATTTTTTTAAAACGGAATATAAAAAGAATATCCCTTTTCCATCTAAAAACCAAATATGGTAAATTTAAGTTACCGGAGGACAATTCACCCTTATATACAAGAGTCCTAAAAAAGAAAAAAATATTTTTCAAAAACAAAGAAAAAGCACCATTTTTTAAAACGGAATATAAAAATATACCCCTTTTCCATTAAAAACCAAATATGGTAAATTTAAATTCGGAGCGATCACAATTCACCCTTTATACAAAGTCCGTAAAAATGACAAAAAAAATTTTTTCAAAAACAAAAAAAGCACCATTTTTAAAACGGAATATAAAAGATATACCTTTTCATCTAAAAACCAAATATGGTAAATTTAAGTTCGGAGCGTCACAATTCACCCTATATACCAAGAGTCCGTAAAAATGACAAAAAAATTTTTTTTCAAAAACAAAGAAAAGCACCATTTTTTAAAACGGAATATAAAAGATATACCCTTTTCCATCTAAAAACCAAATATGGTAAATTTAAGTTCAGGAGGATCACAATTCACCCTTATATAGCAAAAGTCCGTAAAAATGACAAAAAAATAATTTTTCAAAACAAATAAAACATTTTTTAAAACGGAATATGTATACTTTTCCATCTAAAAACCAAATATGGTAAATTTAAGTCGGGCAGTCACAATTCTCTTATATACCAATGCCGAAAAATGACAAAAAAAATATTTTTCAAAACGTTAAAAACACCTTTTTTTAAAACGGAATATAAAGATTTTTTTTTCCATTTAAAAACCAATATTAAATTTAATTATGAATCATTCTTTATACAAGATCCTAATGAATAAATATTTTTCAAAACAAAGAAAGTACATTTTCTAAAACGAATATAAATTTACCATATTTTTTAAGAAAGGGTAAATTTTTAACGATTAAATTAAATATGGCAAATCTTTTTTTGAAAAAAAATAATTTTGTCATTTTACGGACTCATTTTTATAAGGAAATATATCCTTCCGAAACAAATTTGCAAATTTTAGTGGAAGAAAGTATATCTTTAATTCCGTTAAAAAATGGTGCTTTTCTTTTTTTTAAAAAAAGATAATTTTTTCATTTTTTGAACGGATATAAAGATATGCCTGTTTCATTAAAACCAATTGGTATTTAGAGGAAAAGATATCTTATATTCCTTTATGAAAAAAAAGTGTTCTTTTATTTATAAAAATATTTTTTGTTTTCACAACTATTATATATAAGGGTGGTGATCGCGTGAACTTAAATTTACCATATTTGGTTTAGATGGAAAAGGGTATATCTATATTCCGTTTAAAAAATGTGCTTTTTCTTTGTTTTTAAAAAAATATTTTTTTGTCATTTTTTACGGACTTTTGTATATAAGGGTGAATTGTGATCGCTCCGGTGAACTTAAATTTACCATATTTGGTTTTTAGATGGAAAAGGGTATATCTTTTATATTCCGTTTTAAAAAAATGGTGCTTTTTTTTGTTTTTGAAAAAAATATTTTTTTTGTCATTTTTTACGGACTATTGGTATATAAGGGTGAATTGTGATCGCTCCGGTGAACTTAAATTTACCATATTTGGTTTTTAGATGGAAAAGGGGTATATCTTTTATATTCCGTTTTAAAAAATGGTGCTTTTTCTTTGTTTTTGAAAAAATATTTTTGTCATTTTTTTCGGACTTTGGTATATAAGGGTGAATTGTGATCGCTCCGGTGAACTTTTAAAATTTTCCATATTTGGTTTTTAGATGGAAAAGGGGTATATCTTTTATATTCCGTTTTAAAAAATGGTGCTTTTTTTGTTTTTGAAAAAAATATTTTTGTCATTTTTACGGACTCTTGGTATATAAGGGTGATTGTGATCGCTCCGGTGAACTTAAATTTACCATATTTGGTTTTTAGATGGAAAAAGGGGTATATCTTTTTTTATTCCGTTTTAAAAAAATGGTGCTTTTTCTTTGTTTTGAAAAAAATTTTTTTGTATTTTTACGGACTCTTTTTATATAAGGGTGAATTGTGATCGCTCCGGTGAACTTAAATTTACCATATTTGGTTTTTTGATGGAAAAGGGGTATATCTTTTAAAATTCTGTTTTAAAAATGGTGCTTTTTTTGTTTTTGAAAAAAATAATTTTTGTCATTTTTTACGGACTTTGGTATATAAGGGTGGTTTTGATCGCTCCGGTGAACTTAAATTTACCATATTTGGTTTTTAGATGGAAAAGGGGTATATCTTTTATATTCCGTTTTTAAAAAATGGTGCTTTTTTCTTGTTTTTAAAAAAATATTTTTTGTCATTTTTACGGACTCTTGGTATATAGAATTGTGATCGCTCCTGAACTTAAATTTACCATATTTGGTTTTTAGAATGAAAAAGGGGTATATCTTTTATATTCCGTTTTTAAAAAATGGTGCTTTTTTGTTTTGAAAAAAATATTTTTGTCATTTTACGGACTTGTTATATAATGGGTGAATTGTGATCGCTCCGTGAACTTAAATTTACCATATTTGGTTTTTAGATGAAAAGGGTATATCTTTTATATTCCGTTTTTAAAAAAATGGTGCTTTTCTTTGTTTTTAAAAAAAAAATAATTTTTGTCATTTTTACAGGACTCTGGTATATATAGGGTGAATTGTGATCGCTCCGGTGAACTTAAATTTACCATATTGTTGTTTAGATGGAAAAGGGGTATATCTTTTATATTCCGTTTTAAAAAAATGGTGCTTTTCTTTGTTGTTTGAAAAAAATATTTTTTTTTCATTTTTACGGACTCTTGGTATATAAGGGTGATTGATACGCTCCGGTAGAACTTAAATTCACCATATTTGGTTTTAGATGGTAAAAAGGTATATCTTTTAAATTCGTTTTAAAAAAATGGTGCTTTTTCTTTTGTTTTGAAAAATATTTTTTATTTTAGGACTTTGTTATATAAAGGTGATGCGATACTCAGTCACACAAATTCACCATATTTGGTTCATTAGATGGAAAAGGGTATATCTTTTAAATCTCGTTTTCAAAAAATGGTGCTTTTTCTTTGTTTTTGAAAAATATTTTTTTTGTTTTTTAGGGACTCTTGTTATATAAGGGTGAATTGCGACCGCTCCGGTAAACTTAAATTCACCATATTTGGTTTTTAGATGGTAAAGGGGTATATCTTTTAAATTCCGTTTTAAAAAAATGGTGCTTTTTCTTTGTTTTTGAAAAAAATTTTTTTTGTTATTTTTTACGGACTCTTGTTATATAAGGGTGAATTGCGACCGCTCCGGTAAACTTAAATTCACCATATTTGGTTTTTAGATGGTAAAGGGGTATATCTTTTATATTCCGTTTTAAAAAATGGTGCGTTTTCTTTGTTTAAAAAAAATATATATTTTTTTTATTTTTTAAGGACTCTTGTTATAAAAGGGTGAATTGTGACCGCCCGGTAAAGTTAAATTTACCATATTTGGTTTTAGATGGAAAGAGTTAAATCTTTTATTCCGTTTAAAAGAAAAGGTGCTTTACTTGTTTTTTGAAAAAAAAATCATTTTTTACAATGTTTTGTTTATAAAGGTAAATTTTTTGAAATTTTTACGGATGTTTTGTGTATAAGGATGGTGTGACCCCGGTAAACTTTAATTTACCATATTTGGTTTGATCAATGGACGGCCCCTTTAACAAAAAAAAAAATGTTTGTGTCCAGTCACATCACTCCTAATTATTGTATTTGCCTTCTTTATTTTACATATTTTATACATGTTTAGGAAATAAACACTCTAAAAATATAATAAAACAAAGAAAGTTTCTATTTACATAATACAATATTAAAAATATTTCTATTTAAATTTTTGTCTTTTGTTTAGTTCGTCGATGGTAATATCTTGGATGCGACGCGACATTTAATTTCAGGCCCGCTTTTTCGGTCGGCCCTACCGTTCAACGAACGTTCGGAACTTCAGGATCATTATTATTTTATAAATATTTTCCCAATAATACTGAAAACTGAAATTTAACCAATCCTCAGTAATCTTTATATTTTAATTTGTAAGATAGGCAGATGATAGATAAGTATTTTTCTCTCCTACAGTAACGGCTGGTGATAAAAATCTAAGAGGGTCTCAAAGTTTGTTTGAGCAAAACTCCGAAAGATCATACAGGGTATTTCAAATACAACTCTTACCATTGAGATCTCGGAAACGGTAAAAGATACAGAAGAAGTTTAAATTGGAACAAGTTGCGTATTTATAGCCCAATAATACACTGTTAAAAAATTGAAGTTATCTTTTGTACTTTCGGAATTATCACGAAAAAACTGAACTATTGAATTATCACGAAAAAATTTATAACATTTAATATTTATTTAACAAATACCGAACGCCCCTATAAGAAATCATGTGCGTTCCTTGTCTAACTCATTGTCTCTTATGGAAAATATGTTTATTTAACAGAAAAATATCAAGTGTTATATCATTGTAATTGGGATTAATACTACTTCCAATATTGAAATAAACAATCAAAGGGCCTTTTTTAAAAAAAAATAAAGTTAATGATGGTTTAGCGAAAAACAAAACGTCGAAAGAAATTTTTGATTTAAATAGAAAATTTTTAAAAAAGTTCCAATTGACAGTATTTTAATTTTTTTCCCCTTTCCCAAAATAAGCTCGTAAAAAAACGAATATCGAAATTTTTTTATTTTTTCCGCCTTTTTTCCCCAAAAAGAGAAGATTTTCTTGTATCTCTTACCGTTTCTGAGATCTCAATGGTGGGGTTGAATTTAAAACACCTGTATATGTAAAAAAAATCTTTAAAAAGGGAAAAAATTTTTTTTTTAACAATGTTTTTTTTTTTTTGTCTTCCAAAAGTTTTGGTCCATTTTTTGCTTTTTTTTGGGGTTTTTTTTTAAAAAACCGTTTTTTTTCAAAAAAAATTTATTTTTAAAATTTAATTTTAAAAAAAAAATTGAAAAAAAAGGTTTGTTATTTAAAATTTTAAATTTTAAATTAAAAAAAACCATAATTTAGTTTCTGCAAAAAATTTTTAAAAAATAACTTTTTTTTAAAAACCCCAAATCCAAAGGTGATGCTTGATGTTTGGCATGCACCGGGGTTTTTGGATTTAACTGTTTTTTGTTTTCCCAATATTAAAAAAAATTTTAACACCTTAAAATTTCTTGGATTTTTTAAAAAACTTTTGGTTTTTTTTTTTATTTTTTTTTTCAAAAGAAATTTCAAACCCAAAAGGGGCCCCTTTTGGTTATTAAAAAAAATTTTAAAAAATTTTTTTTTTTTTTTTTTTAAAAATTTTCGGGAAACCCAAAAATTTTTAAAAATTTTTTTTCTAAAATTTTTTTTAAAAACCCAAAGTTTTAAAAAATTTTTAAAAAAATTTTTAAGGGTTTAAAAATTTTAAAGGGGTCTGAAACAAAATTAAAATTTTTTTTCTAGATCAAATTTAGTTAGTTTTTGGTTATGATTTTAAAAATTTTTTTAAGGTATTTCTAAATGGTTTGTTTGGGTTTAAGTAATTTTTAAACCACGGGAAATATACATGTTTAATTTTACAAATTTAAATAACAAGTTACTTTGAAAATCTGTTCTTACTTACTGTTTCCTTTTTTTAAAATTTAAAAGGGGGTTTTTTTTATTGTTGATAGATCTTATGTTGGGTTTTTTTGGGTGTTTGTTTTTTTAAAATTTAAAAATTTAAAAAATAAACAAATTAAAAACTAATTTGGGAAAAAAATACAAAATGCTACAAATTCAAAAGTAAATAATATGAGCCCATCAACTGAATGGAAAATCAGCCCAAAAAAAAAAATTTTTTTTTTTTGCTAATTTGTTCGAGATGATTTTGTTGCTTAAATCATCTTCGGAAATTATCTGTGCTAGCCCTTTTTTTAAGATAGCAGAAAAAAAGGGTCAATATTAAAAAACGGTTAAAAAATATCGGGAAAATTTTTTGCTGTAGGATGTC
The DNA here is from genome assembly GCA_019359885.1 of Listronotus oregonensis. NCBI lineage: Eukaryota > Metazoa > Arthropoda > Insecta > Coleoptera > Curculionidae > Listronotus > Listronotus oregonensis. The sequence goes on from JAHBCN010012334.1 coordinate 25,658, forward strand.
ACTAAAAAAATTTTAAAATGAAAAAAAATTTTTTTTAAAAAATTTTTTTTTTTTAGTGAAATCCCCAAAAAAATAGCCTAAATTCCCCCTTTTTCCCCGGGGGATTTTATAAATAAATAATTTGGCTGTTCTATATTTTTGGGGGGTTTTTGAGTCAAAAACCCAAATAAGAACTGACGAGAATAATTCCCATCTTTGGTTGCTATTTTTGTCCAACGTTACCTCTCCGCGTCGAGTGGTAGGAGAAAACTTTTCCTAATGTGAAGAGACTTCGGCATCGCTGCTCTTCGGAGTCCCGATCAGAAGAGTACTTTTTTAACGGCTGCACTAATAAAATATGGAGATCTGTAAATCTATTGAATATAGCGGGTCTGTTAAATAGAGGCAAAGTTAAAACATTTAAAAACCAATGTAAGGATATTTAAAAATACTTTTAAAAATATTCGAAAAGAAACTGAAATTCGCCGTAAGTGTTGTTTTTTATAACTCCTGTGTTCTTCTTACAACATTTTTGGGTCAAAACACTAAATAGGTTTTGTTTTGTAAAAGAAAAGCAAATTATTAAAATATTACGTAAAATATCAACTTTTCCACCTTTTACCCTCTTTATTTAAAGCGATATCGCTTAAAAGCAATGGTTTGCTTACTTTGTTTTAGTGTTACACGTATGTGAAATTTGGAATTATTATAACAATATATTTAGGTAGATAGCTGCTAACAATCCGGCTAATTGTTTGTGTGAAACTAATAACATTTAGTTATATAAATATAAATCTTTTCTATGAGATCCAAATAAAAAAATTGGCCCTAAATTTGCCGACTCTAAATCTGCCGCCCTAGGCTCCAGCATGCTCAGCCTGCTGGTAAATTCGCCACTGGTGCGCGGACCACTTTGTCTGACAGCCATTCGCCTATGTCCGCAAAAAGAACTTGTCCCTTAATGCCCTTGGCATTTCAAAAGATCAGGACAGCGGCCGATGTTAAATCGTTGACTTCGCCCCAGTGACCCGACTTCTATCTTTATTCTGTAAACTTTGCACATATGTTTTTAATTAAAATTTTCTTGTCGTAGTTTCATGATGCACTATACTGAAGTACACCCAGTAGCAACTTAGTCTACAAACTCTTACTGCCAGGAAATTCACAACTGAAGTTTTTGATAAAAAAGTATTTTTGCCATTCTACAATTTTAGGTGTAAACAAAAACATACTAAACTTTTAAAAGCCTTAACCAAATAGTGTTTATTGAATTACTTTATTGATTCATTTTAATTTCTGTGATAGCAGTTATCTTTGAGAACAGAGCTCAT
>JAHBCN010012335.1:0-26805 GCA_019359885.1 Listronotus oregonensis
TTCGACTTATGCTGAGCTACTGATTTTTTTCATTCAAAATTTTTTAAGTAACAATTTATTCAATTGCATGCATAAAAATAAATCTTTCTTTTTAAAATAACGACGTGTATATTTAATTTAAATTAATTTAAATGAATATTTTAAATTCTAAATTTAAAAAAACAATATAGTCTTGGGGATATACAAAGCTAAGAAACCCCCAAACCAATTTTTTAATGCTTAAATTTAGTATATTCTCTTTTCCGTGGGGATGATGGCCCCGGGTTTTGCTAGGAATTTTTAAAAAAAATTTGCACGAAATACAACGTCTCTTTATTTACTAAAATATTACCAAAAAAATATTTATATACCTAATGGTTAATATTAAAAAAAAGGGTTTCCCCCAAAACAATAGGTAATAAAATCGTTATGGTTTTAAAATTGGGGTATTGTCCGTCAAAAGCCATAGCGATTTTTTTTGAGACAAACTAAAAAAAAAAACATAATTTTGTAAATAGGGGTAAAATTTATCTATTGGTATTTAATTCAAAATCAAACCAAAATCCGGTAATAAAGAGTGCCAAAAAAAATAATAAAAAATCTAAAAAATGTGTTTTTTTTTTTTTTGTTTTAACCCTGTTTTTATTTTCTTTTTAAAAAGAATCATTTGTCAATAATTTTTTAAAAAAATTTTAATAATACAAACAAATTTTAACCTCACCATATCATTATATATTTTTTTAACCCCGGAAAAAAAAATCAAGGGGAGTTAGACATTCACAGAAGGGGGGGTAGGCGCACTTATTTGTCTGCTGCACCGTGGCCACCGTGACCGGGTCTGTTCAAGATCAACGGCGGTATTTTGCGACATTAAAAGAGTGAGAAGACTTTTAGAATATCTTTAGACCATGGTTTAGAAAGTACAAGGCTGTTTTTCCCCAAAGAAATAATTTAAAAAATGATTTGATGAGCATATACCTACTAGAGGCCCGTAAAATTCTGCAGGGCAAACAAGCGAGCAAGAGAAAAAAAAACGAAACCTTTTTTTTTTCACCAACGGCCCGCTTGGTCGGTGGGAGGGGGGGAATATACCACGGGATTTTTGGGGGGCCGGGTTGCGCGTGACCGTGCAAAAACCCGGGTTTTTTTTCGGGTTTGAAACAAACTATTAGGGGGGAATAGCCATTGACACCATGATCTTTTTTTCTTAGGCATCTTTCGTTCAAGCGGGGGAAATTTTAAAAAGGGGTGGATTTTTTCCCCACAGCTCGAAATGTTTTAAGAAGATCAAGCAATAAATAGTGTTTTTGCAGCCAATGGTATTACTCATAGTAAGTATTCAGTGGAATATTGTTTTTAAATTTTTTAGTTTCCCCGGTTTTTTTTTATACACAGAAAAAACATTTTAAACAAAAGAGTATTTAGATATTTTTTTTATATTTATTTAAATTGAGATTACTGATTCTTATTTGAAGAAAGCCACCTTAAAAGAAATATTTCAAAATGATTGATAAAATTATTTCATATCCTTAGAATATATTTTCATTTTTAAAAATACAGTCAAAAAGCTAAGACTTTCATGATTTTTGGTTTAACTTCTTTGTTTTCAGTTTAAAATAACATATAATTTTACTTTGAATTTCAGTTACTTTTAAAATAAAAATTCATTTACAATTAAAATGACATATCATTTAAAGAACGCGTCCTGTATGTTCAATTTGAAACATTTGGATTGCTAAATTTGGGAGAATATATTTGCAATAATCTAAATATAAAATTTTTGAAATTCGGAAATTTTTATTTCTAGAAAGTCCACCACGATGTACCCCGATTGGCACCGGAAACTGGCGGTGCTCGGTTTCCCGGTCATTCGTGTGATTATAGATCAAGATGAAGGGAAGCGAAATTTACTCGGACTGTTCCCGTCTCGTTGCCCGTGTTTTTGTTTTGGGTGTTTGTACGATTTAAGATGGGAGGGTTACCGCTTTCAAAGGTAAGTATTTACACCATTGTTTTATAAAACTGTTGTCCAAAACCAAGGGTCGATAGATCTCAATTGTCACCAAAACAGGCATTTTTTATTTAGATAAACTTACCTATAGAGCATACGCTTTGTTTCAAAAAAAACATGTTTATATAAAATGTTAGATATTAACTGATTAAAAAACACTACTAATTACATTGTATAAACCATTAATATTGTTACAGCTAAGAATATGAGACAGAGTGAGTTGATAAAAATTTAGTATACCTAACAAACAATATATACATATACCTACCTACATGTCTAATAAATTGATATTTTTTGGCATTTTTTTTAAAATAAAAATTTCCCTTTTTTAACTATTCAAAAATCTTAAATGGAATTGAAAGACATTGGCGCCCGTTACATTTTTTTTAAAAATTGCCAGGAGGAATATGGATAAAAAAAATTTACTAAAGCTATTCTACAAACTGCTTAGTTAAGTATATTATTTTAAAACTTTGACTCCTGTAGCCCGTAGGTACCCCAAACTGCACCTAGTTGAAAAAATTTTATACAAATAAAATTTATAAAAAATACATATTATTTTCTTTTTTATATATTGTATAAGCCTGAGTATCTTTACCTTTTAGTTAATTGTTTAGGAGTACCTAGTAAAACCTAGTATACGATTTGGAGAGACAGTTTTTTAAAATTATATTTGAAACATTTTGTACTTGTAGTTTGTCGCCCTGTATAAGTATAGAGTTAATTTACTTTTAAATTAAATTTTAACATGCATTTTATTTATATTTTTTTTTATTTATCTGTATGTTGGGATAGAAATCTTATATACCCACCTATTTACTTATTACAGAAAAATGTGTTGCTTAATATTTCAATTTTAGCATTTCGAATGTTTATTTTTTTTTTGAAAATGCCATAGAGGAAGACCAGTTGCCAGAGTTGTCCGAAGGCCTTCTTAAAAAAACTAATCCCTTTGGGTTTGGGGCCTCGAATGGTTCTTCAAAAAAAAATAGCTGAATTGTTTTTTATTTCGTTATGAAGTTGAGAACAAGACTGTTTCTTTTTCCAAGAAAGTAGAACTTAAAGTTAATTCTTCTATAATAAAAATTATATTTTGTTATTAAACAGTTTTTTAAAAAAGCTTCAGCAAGATATTTTTTAATAAACGTTAAGATTTTTTAACTGTTGTTTTTGTAGTTGTCAGCGAAACCTGTTATAATTATAATGGACTTTTTAACATAGCAAAAAAACTTTTAAAAAATTGTATACCTATATTAATGTTAGTTTAAACGTAATAATGGATTTTTATCATTTTTAAAAAAAAACCCGATATTTTTCTGTATTTCCAATTTTAATGAAAGTAACGTTGTTTAGGTCAACAGTGTTGAGGTCATATTATACAACATTATTTTACTAAATTTTGAATACCGAAAAACCCCGATCACATTATAAAAAACATGTGTTCAGTTATTAGTGCAGCAGCTTCTTTAAACGTTTTATAAAAAGGGTGTAACAAATTCGATATGCATGGGGATCTTAAAAACTGTAAGAGATAATGAGGTTGGTTAAATTAAAAAGTTGCGCATGCATTCCCCTTAAAAAATGCCTTTTAAAATTTTAATTTTCCGAGAGTTCCAGAGATATACGAAAAAAAAGTTTTCAAAATGTATTTTTTTTCCTAACCTTATTTATTGATCGTTTTTTTAAAATTAATAACAAATATATTTTTTAGCTTCCGCTAAACATTACTGTTTGGATTTGCCATTCAACGTTAAATTTTTATGACGACCATCATCAACTTTATTTTTTTTTGGGTGGACGCCCTATTGGTTTTTTTTCTTAGTTTTGAGTTTCTTATTGAATGACCTATTCAACGATGTATCACACTTGCATATCAGTTTTGTGGTTCGGTACTTAGCTCAAGAAGTAATGAGAGTGAATGAGATCCTTTTGGCGTACACAAGAAAAATAAAGTTGGTGATGGTCGTCAGAAAACGAAACGTTGAATGGCAAATCCAAAAACACTAATATTTAGAGGAAATAAAGTGGCTATGTGAATGTGTTATTAATTTTAAAATCGGTTATAAATAGGGTTAGAAAAAATAAAATACTTTTTTCCCAAAATTTTGGTTTTTCCCGTATATCTTTGGAACTATTCGGAAAACTGACACATTTAAAGGCATTTGTTGGCAAGTAAATGCGCAACTTGCCTTAATTTAACCTTTTTTCGTATTCCATGGTTTCAAGATCCCCATGGATACACTAGAATTTGTTACACCCTGTACCTATTTAGTTCTAAAAAAGCATATTAAACCGAACATGTTAAAATTATTAAATTAAATGGTTAATAGTTTCATTTAATATTACAATATAAATAAAAAAAACAAAACCTACTTATACCAAAGATTTGCTATAATAAAATCCAAAATTTAAATATTTAATTTGAGTATATCATATTCTTAGAAATATAAATTGTAGGCTCAGATTTAAAGTACGATATTTTTTTTTAAATAGGGCGTAATTTTGCTTTGAAAAGGGATGTGTTTTTATTTTAAACATATTTTAACTTTTCCCGAATTAACTTTCAGATTCAGAATCTTCAATATAAAAAAATTTCATATATTTATTTCTAAAGAAACTTTCGACTTATGCTGAGCTACTGATATCTTCATTCTAAATCTTTTTAGTAACAATTTGATTCCCAAATTTCATGCATAAAAAAAAAAATCTTACATATGTTACAAATAACGATGTGTGATTTAATTTAAATAAATTTAAATGAAGATTTTAAATTCTCAAATTAAAACAATATAGTCTTGGGGATATACAAAGCTAAGATAACCTTATACTAATATTATTATGCTTAAATTTAGTATATTCTTTTTTTTCCGTGTGAAATTTTCCCCCCCCCTTAATGACAAACTAATTTATAGGTGTATGGCTTGGAGGTTTTTTAAATCGAGACGAAGAGTTCCTTCCTAATTGGATATGGCTAAACGATGGAAAAGTACTCGGCTACTATCCCTGGGCAGAGAATCAACCGAACACACCTTCGTTAACAGTAGATTATTGCGTGGCAAAGTATGGTTCAGATAGTAGTACTTTCAGTTCTCCCCTACAATGGGGAGCATTTGACTGTACTACAAAAGCTTATTTTATGTGTCAAGATTCCACATGTTTTTGTAATAAAAATATATGTGTAATATATTGATTAATGCAAACAAGATTGTAGTATCTAAAATTTTTCATGCCTTTTTTAAAAACATTTCTTTTCATGGGCAAATTTTGACAAATATGTAACATGACTTAATTTTCAATTTTTTTTTAGATATTAAAAATGCTTATACGAATTAACATACCAAATGTCACAGCTTTAAATACAACGATAACAAAGTTATTATAGGAGAGAAAACAGGCTGAAACCTTTTCGGGTAATATACACACTGCTTGTGTCAGATCTAGATAAGCATTTAAAAAAAACTGAATTTTTAAAAATAATCTTTTGTGTATCTTAAGTGTGTGTGTGTGTGTGTGTGTGTGTGTGTGTGTGTGTAAGTGTTTACTTGAAATATTAGTTAGAAATTCTTGTCATATTGGCTATATTATTCAAATCATCATTGACTTCGGGGTGACAGAGTTTGTTTCGCGTCGACGATTGGTCGTGCTGAATAAAAAGAACTAGATACGTTATTACTGTCCCCAAAACTAAAAAAATAAAAATACTATTTTTTTAAGGGTTTTTATCGAAATTTATTTTAAAATTAAAGATTGTTTTTAATTGTTTTTAATTTTTATATTAGTTTATTACATGTTACAAACGTTCCGTCAAAAACCTTTATCAGTGTCGTCTTAGAAGGAAATTTTTTCCATCTTTTATAAATAATTTTTTATCTGTAAACTCCCAAAGTGTTACTTTTGAGAATAACTTTAAAGCCGCGTTTACACGATGCCAGTTGAGGAGACAATTGACAGAGGACAGCTTACTTATTGGCTACGAGTAAACACCTTTCTGGCCAATTGGCGTGACAACTGGCCTGCCAGCTGTCCTGAAATTCGACTGTCTCCAAGAGTGACAGAGGACATTGACTGGGCAGGGGATACCCCCACCACCTATCACGCCGTTTTGACAATTGGCGCCGTGTGAACGTGGTAGGGCAGTGGGATATCTCGTTCTGGGCCAGTGCCTTGTCATCGAGGCGTCTATGTGAGTTTAATTTTAACTTGGGAGGTAGTGTTTTCCCCATTATTGTGTCTTGTTTAGATAGTTTACTTTCAACAAGCTGCAATAGTTCGTCAAAACTCCCCGACTCATTCTTAAACAAGCTTTATATTACAATGGATAAATAGCCATTTCCTTCAGCACTGCCTCTTCATTTAACTCTTTTTCGAGAACTTCAAGCCTAAGCGATAAATTCCCGACAAAGATCATCACACATAACTCTCAATTTATCACGAGACACAACAGACGATGAGGGGTCCACCATTTTTCGTCACCAACTGCCGTGGCAATAGTTTCGCCGTGTGAGCAAGTTCCAAGGAAGTTTAAAGGTGTATGGAAGCCCAATACTGTAGAACAAAATTGTCCAGGCGTGCAGGGCAGCGGGAATAGGGGGTTGGGTCCTGCGGAATTTGCGCAATGAATAGTAGGTCAGAGTCGGATTTCTATAATTCTTTGTTACTATCTATAAAATTGACATCATCAAATGTCAAATTCCAACATTCACTGTTTTTTTTTATTTTTGCAACAAAATTGTTGGTTATTAAAGCATACTACCATAGAATATTTAAAATTATTGTGTAATATTAGATTTTATATGCCTGCCTTCTATTTAAATGGTCGATATTTTTGAAGTTTTGTATTTTTACCAAAAATCTTTGTAAATATAAAAACACGATTTTTAAAATAAATTTTAAACATTGTATGATAGTATTATGTACTTATCACCAATTTTGTGATAAAAGAAGGCAAGATAGTGTAAATGAGTTTAATCCAATCCTAAGATTCTGGTTGTACATTAAAAAGTGAAATTTTTTATAACTGCTTTTAGGCATATACTTTTCACTAATAACAAACATTCATAAGACAGAATAATAGTGGTTAAAATGTTTAGTAACCTTTGGTACCTAGGTATCCATTGTAACAGTAACCTTTAAATATTATGTGTCTACAGTATGTTGAGCTTAAAAAACTTGATAATGCAAGATTAAGAAACCAAAAATCTAATTTATTTATAAACAAATGGTATTGTCTCGAAAGTTGCCTCCTCTCCGATTTTGATCAAATTTGTATACAGGTTTAGCGCTGATTACAAATCTGAAAAATACTTTTCGGCAACGTTACTTTCAAGATCTTCATTATCGTTGAAAATTAAACTAACCTCATTTTCACTATATTCTCCTTTCTTTTTTGTATACACAATTCTTGATTTTTACATAAAGTGGCACACGATATTTATAAACACCTTTTAAAACCTAGTATTTTTATTTATTTTACATCTTTTTCCATTAAATTGCGAACTTTAAGTTCAAAGGCAGCAGCCATATTTGCTTAAAAATAAAAGTGTAAAAAGGTGTAAAATAAACATAAAAAAAAATTTTAAAAGGTGTTTGTGAAATATTGTGTGCCAATTTAGTTAAAAATCAAGAATTTTGTGCAAAAATAAGGAGGAATGGTGTAAATAAGGTTAGTTTGATTTTCGATTTTGATGATGAATATCTCGAAAACGAAACATTGCCGAATTTTTTTTTTAGATTTGTAATCAGCGCCCCAAAAAACCGTACCAAAATTGTACTTCCTTTCATTCAATTAGAGGGACCTGTATATATTAAAATTTGCCTGGTCTGCCCAGTAATCAATAATTTTGATCCTTTAAAAGAGTGTACTAAATTATTAAATGAAATAAAAGTACCTAAATGTAAACCCTATTTCTTTTTAATAATCCACAGAAATAAATAAACATTGTGGAAAGCATCTAAAAGATAGTAAAGATTGCCTTACTTTTCTCACTAATATTTCCTATGAAATTTTCATTTTCTACTATTCATAATTGATATATTATTATTTATTCGGGCAACCTAACGTTACGTCTTATAATAAGCACCTAATTTAAATATAAAAATACTTACCTAAAGTTAAAAAGACGGGTATGTTACCCTTGGATTTGCAAGACAAAACCATACAACCTCTAGTTATTTGTTACGATATTATAAGTAACAAACAATAAACATAAAATTATAGTCACAATTTAATAAACACTAATCACTAAAATAAGAAGGTTTTGATCAATCCAAAAACGGTACTCCGGCTCTCATAAAATTATAATGTGTTATTAACTTCACACTGATTTATCAGTGTGTAAGCAGGCAACACATTAAATTATTTCGTGGAATTTGTTATTGCGCAGAATCGGCGGGGCCAACTCTGACAGTTATTTTCATACTGGGCTGGATATTTTTTGATCGAATGGGCCATAGCATTCGGCTTCCATACACCTTTAAACTTCCAAACCGAAGCAAGCCGAGAATGAACATTACAGTAAAATATAAGATTTAAAAAATGAAAGTAGCCTATTATTACACATATAGAAGAATTACCATCCATTAAATAGCTAAATCAAAAATAAAGTCATAAAATATATTTCTAGGCCTACGTACACACAAGATATAGAGGAAACAAAATTTTACCTTACAGAGTTTCAAAGTAACCCGAAGTTTCAAGGAAGCAGTTAAATTATTTAAATAACTACCTCAGTAAAATAAAATTAATACCTATACATTTATAGAACCACTGGATAGAAATTACTACAAGGGTAACAACCCTATTCTTGTCTGAATTTAAATGTATGGTTATATTACCTTACACTAATTAATAGGCCTATAAATGCTGAAGAATATTAAGTTTTTGTGATTTTTTTGTTTTGGGTGAAAGCAAATCTCTGTTTAAAATTTTTAAAGTGTAAAATATTCTTGTTCTGGTAAACCAAGATGCAAAATAAGTTTTGGAAGTTTTTACAAGGATGTTGGAAAGGCAGTTCTAAAATTTTTTTCCTTATTTTTGTGCCAACATTTGGCAAAATGGCAAAATCTTTAAAATGATGGACAAATAGACTTTCGCAGGATCCAAAAACTCAAAGAAAGTTTGATCTGGCCCCTGGGGTTGCATCCTTTGCAGTTTTAAATGGTATGCTCTAAAATGTGTATATACAGTGCATCATCAGACAGTTTTTGGAGTCTTTGAATACCACTGACAAGCAGGAAGAAGCAGTACTGACAAAAACGGTTATGCGCAATACCAGTGCAGTCATCTGGTCGGATGTCCATTTTTTGTGCCTTGCATCGATAAGAAAATTTTTAGTCGGAATTTCTGGGGCTACATAGCCCGATTATCCAGTTTTTCCCAAATAGACAAACCCCGGGAAGGCTTACGTTGCGACATCGCAGCATATGACTGGAAGGGGAGTGCTGGCTATACGGCGCTGGAATTAAAAAGATTGGCAGCCAAAGCCATAACTTGATGATAGAATAAAATTTAGAATACCACTGACAATTTCACAGGAATGTTTTGCTAAACATTTTAATAAAATATCCTCCAACATAAAAAATGTATTTTTTTTGCTTGACTGCCTATAGTCTGTAGAATCCAAAAGTATTATATAAAGAATAAGGGAAGTGTTCCTATTGGTTGAATTTCCCTATGGCTTCAAAACAGGTGGAGAGTTTAACTGATCTGTTGTACGGTATAAACTGTGTTAGTACTTACCTCACCCTTTTCGTGAACAGTCCAAAGATAAAAAAACACTTTAAAAGTAAGTATAGCGCATGCGTGCAACCAAATTGCTGCAGTTTTCCTAAAGTTGTTTGTAAAGTGTTTTTAACGACTCTAAAAGTAGTATGAAACCAGGAGGCAGTACATGAACACGTGACCAAAGATTGAGACTTGAGTTTGAATTTTCAAAGTGTTTTGTTTTTATTGAGGGTTAAAAACATATGGTAATTGTTTAGATGTATGGCTCCCCCCTTTTTTTTAATAAAAAAAAATTAAAGTATAGAGATATTGACATATTTTTTCATTTTGTTTTATTTTACTGCGGGATTTACAAATTTTTAAAGAAAAAATAAAAAAAAAATCGCTGTTAATTTTAATTTTACAAATTTTTCTAAAAACAAATTTAAAAAAAACTGATATTTTTTTTTTAATTCTATTTTTGATAACCTATAAAAATATTTGACAACTCAAAAAAAATTTAATCATGTTGATTTTACATCCCAAAAAAGTGGAGCCACAAATCTAAACAACTAACAAACTTATACATTTCAAAATTACTTACAGAATTTACCAACTCAAAATTGATTTTAAAAAATCCCTGTGCCGTAAATGTTAATTTTTGATGTAAGAACTGGAGGGAGTACGTTTGTATCTAGAACAAAATAAAATAATTTAATTAAAAAATAAATATACGGACTCCCTGGATACCAAATAAAATATACATTTTGCGTCATTTCTTCGTTTTTTCCAGTTTCAGCATAAACTAATAATATCAATTTTTTTAAAATTTTGCAATTATTAAGTAAAAATGAAATTGACATTAAATGTTAATAACAACAGGAATGTCAACATATGTATTCATATTTTTGAAAAGAGAATTTAATATGATATAATATTTTTAGAACAAAATATACAGGATGTTCTATTTACAGAAATGAGGTTAGAGCCGATAGCTAACAACGAACGAAAATTCATTTCTTAAATGGATTCTACCCAGTCGCAAAAATGTCGAATAGAAAATGTCGAAAATGACATTTGAGAATCCAAATTTTTTCATGCGCATGATTTTTAAGCTGATGTCGTATGCGAAACTGTGTATTCGAGATTGGAGAGTAGATCGCCTGTTTCTTAAAAAAATACTCACATGCTCTTCTAGTTCTAAATTCCAAACTTTATTTCTAAATTCATGAAGACATTTTGGTGTATGGTTGGCCTAAAACAAGAATATACAGTATAGTTTGTTTCGGCTCTGTCGACTCTCCAACTAAGATTTACAGTACCTCCTTTTTAATCCGGACATGCAATTCAGTCTAAAGGTTAGGTTCTGCCCACAGAGCAAGGTATACTAAGAAATAAAAACATGAGATCCCCCCATTTATGTAAAATAGGGGTCAAGTTCCATTGTAAGGTCTGTATGAGTAAAAACTGTCTGTGTTAAACCCAACCGCTGTGTTCACACGTCGTTGTCGTGATTGGGCCCAGTAGGATCTTTTGGAACATGCGCTGGAGTTGCTGGTTATCGGCAACTCTTTTGGCCAGCGTATGGAACGGGATCCGGAGCTAAGATGAACACAAGGCTTAACTCAAAGTGTTAGAATACCGTGCTGATGAGTGAATGACATCCTGTGCCTTAAACAGGTGTCTCCAACGGTGTCTCTGAGATACAGGGCGTCCTCTCAGAGTATCTAGCATTACTGCGGTAATGCGGGGCTCTGCCGTGGTGGACTATTACTTCCCTAGCTCCAAACAGAAAGCGGACAGAACCGCTCTCATAGAAAAAAAGTGACAAAGGTGCGCTGACCGAAACGGATAAATCCATTTCGAGTGGTGCCACCCAAGGTCACAAGCAGACAAAGTCCAGAGTCTATTAATCTAAAGGGGTTATGACATCGCCGAGAATGGGGATAGCAAAAGTCCAAGACGTGAGGGTGTGAAAAGGGTCGCTTATGTTGGCGGCCCTGTCGGGTAATTCTAAAAGTTACTAGCCTTCTCAGCTGTGGACAGGGTCGTGCAACAAGTCGAAGTTTTTATTTGGGGTTATTTTTACGCGATAGAACCGTTTTCATAGGGTAAGGCCGGAAATGCGGCCTCGGAAGGAATACGAGAATCTGGTTCCTGTAACAAGGACCTGGTAGCTACCCACGTCACTAGACTGGGAGAGGACGGCATGATGGATCTAATCGTCTGCTCGTTATACTCTCTAGGAGACAGGAACACCAGAACACATCAGAACATATATTGTGCTCGTGTCCGGTAGCGACACGAGCCAATCTGGTATCGGATTCATTAGAAGTCTGATTCTGTTGGGAGAAATATAAAAAGGTGTGAGCCACAATAGACCGAGCAGTCGCAGTGGAGGGTGTAAAAAGTCCACTCACTTCAAACCTACCTACCTACCTAGCCTAACTGAATGAATTAAGAAAAAACGCCGGCATTTGCGTGTCCGGATTATCGAATGTCATCCGGATTATCATTGCGGCAACTGCGGGTTTGGATTACTGGAGGTGCGGATTAGCATGTACTCGGATTAAAAAGGCTGTACTGTATTACCTAATGTAGAGTTAAAGTGATTTAAATTCGGATTAATGTTAAAAATGAAAGGTCCAAAACCTTGTTTCCCAATTTATATTAAGTGATTTATTTATAGTATAGTACAACAAAGTACTTGTGTTTTGTCATTTGTATATAAACATTATTAACATTTGTAAGGTTGGTTGCCTACTTCCAAAATATATTCCGAAAAAAATTTAAGAAAAATTATAATTCTCACAATTGAATAAGGAAACGATCGTAAAATATTGTAACAAATTTGGGCATCAATTGGCGATTAATCATCTCAACTCTTAACGAGCTCGCTTATTAATACCGAATTAATCCTCGATTTTAAGAACTTACCGTATTGCATAGGAGCACACAACTTCTTGATATTAATAAGATTCCTCCAACTTCATTAATGAGTGCTACAACTCCATAGAGTAGCAGAATTACGTTCTTGATCGTATAAACTCCTGCACAAAAAATGAGAGGGGTATAATCAAAATTTCAGAAATTCCAGGGATGTAGGCTTGCGTGTTTTTGAAAATGTTTATTAATTTAAAAATTCTACATTATCTTGCAATTTATGCATTTTTTGCAAAAATACGTAGTGAGCTTTTTTGTAGAGAATGAATGTTTCTATCGAAATAGCACATTCTAGGATTGAAAAATGTTTTTTTTTGTCAAATAAATGCAAAACACCAATATAAAATTTGTAATTTTTATTTTTATTTTTTTAAATTTTTGTCCACAACTTTTTTCTAAGGCAAGATAAGTATAGTATTGCTTCACAAAAAAAAACTAACATCAACATGAGCCTTCCTAAAAGGACTTTCAATCAAACTTGACAGAGTTAAGCATTTTTAAATTTGACAACCTTTCCGATTTCTTCTTCAAATCAGATAATTTTTTCTTTTTTAACATAAAGGTGGGTTTAGACCTGAGTACATACGCAGTGAGCATCCATGCACGCATTCGTTTGCGTTTGCGAAAAGCGTTTAAATAGGTTTATGTATATTTTGACGCACAAGCTGATCCAGTTGTTCGCAGGAGTGCGTTAATAATGAAGACGACGATGAAATCATGGCGGGTGCATTTATTTTAATGTATAATTTGATAAAAAAGAAAGAAGCTCGTAAACGTAGACCTCGTCGTTGGTGGCAAACTCAATTTTTACGCAACAGACAAAATACTTTATTACGCGAGTTAGTGACAGATAACAGTTATGATCAATTTCGAAATTTTACAAGAAAGACAAAAATTGACTTCGAATATCTGCTTAGTTTGATAACTCCCAAAATTATTAAAATGGATACAAATTATAGAAAGTCAATATCACCAAGAGAACGTCTAGCACTGGCTTACAATATCTTTTCAGAGTCTCAAAATCTTCTATCTCTTACATTATTCCTGAAGTTTGTCAAGCCATAGTGGAAGTGCTTCGTGAAAGAAATTATATAAAGGTATGTATATTTGGGTTGTTAATTTATTTTATTAAACAGTTCATATATCACATGCATAAAGTATTAAAATAAAAAAACAATTTAACAGTATTAAAAAACATTAAGCTAAAAAATAAATAATATTTTCTTAACAAAATAATAGTTTTGTTTAATCTCAGAAAAGGGATGTAAATTTGCATCAGAATTTGTATTGGTTGGGGTTTGGTGAAATAATAAAGAAGCTTGCACATTGGGTACAACTCTTTGTGCTCCTCAAAATATCTAAATAACATTTTTGTGTAAAATAATTAGGAGAGCCAATATTTTACTACTTGAAAATTTACATAGTGATTTTCTTTGTACCGCCCGGCAGAGCAACACCCGTATCATATGCATGTACATACCTTTTCCAGTTCCAATGCTGGCCCTAATTTTACTTTTTTCACGGCAAAACAATTCCATGAGACTTTTTATCTTTTTTTGTGCTTCTGCACTATCTAAATTTGCAATATTTAAATTATTCACAAGTGCTTACCAAGCATCTTTTTTTTTTTTTTAGAGTAATATTCTTGGTTCCTCACATCCTATAATATAGGAAGTTTTTCGAATTCTTGCAATAGAAGCAAAACTTTGGTGTTACTCCACTCCATTTTCAAATTAAACTAATTCGCCCGTTGAAGTACGTGCGTTCGTAGATACTCCCAACAGTCCCAACCCTGTTCAAACTGGACGTTCGCGAACCATTAATTCTTTTGAGCATCGCATCGAGATCGACAGCCGGCGGATCGCGCCGGAGCTATTCGCGCATAGAAACACACAGCGTGAGCGTGCGCGCATACCCGATTACACTTGAGCATTCGCGGTGGATCAGCGTGTGTGCTCAGGTCTAAACGACCAAGGCTTAAGGAGATAGACATACAAAGACAAAACTATTTTAATATTATTATAATTACAACGAATTTGGTCTATCCCACAAAAAACCCCAATCACTGTTATAACTTTGAAAAACAGTGTTTGTTTATATAGCAACGTAAAAATATATTTTTCGATGGACTTCCCTTGAGTAAGCGAGCGTCCAAACCTAGCACCATAAATTAAGCATTGGTTTGTGCGTTTATAGTAAAAAACCAACGAATTCTTGGATAGAAATAAAGTAAAACAAACCTTTGTTTGGCATTAATATGATCAAAGGGGCAAGGCGGGGGGTTCTTGTAAACAAACTGCACCGGCAACGTTGGGTTAAACAACCGGAATAAGATCACTCCGGATATAATAACTTTTTTAATGTTTAGGCATTGCATCATACATAATATTTTTAAACTCGATGATTTTTTATTGTTAAAAATTATTTTTAAAGTCAGAAAAAACTTTTTTTATCTGTGCTTTTATCCTTGATATGTTCAGGAGAGCAGTTTACAAAAATGTTTCTATAAAAAAAGATAAAAAGCTTTAAAGTGCATACTAAATGATTTAATATAATTTTTTATAAAAGAATTTGATGCCCAAATCAATCTTTTGCGGGAAGGGCTGAACGCTTAATAAATGATTTTCATGGAAAAACCCTTTTTAATTTTATTACAATCCTTAGATTTTTTTGGGTTTTTTTTAAAAAAGAAGTCCCCTTTACCAAACGAAGACCAAGACCAAATGAAAACATTTACGCATTTATTTCGATCTTTCAGAAAAAGAATACATTCCCCGAAACCCTGAAAATTCCCCGGACCCAAAAATTTGCGAAGAAGCCAATATGGGAATAGAGAATTTTGTTTACAAAATGAAGATCACAAACTACAAAATGTCCTTACATTTTTTCGCAACATAATTTTTCGCAAAAATGGCCGTCGAAAATCATTACATTCCACGACTTCGATAGACGGAAGAAGGCTAAAATAGTGATGAGCGAGACGGTCTTGGTCTTGGTCTTGCACAAGACAAGACAAGACCCTTCTCGCTTGCAAGACAAGACCGGGTATGCGACCAAGACCAAGACCAAGACCGAGGGTGCAAGACTACGCAAGACCAAGACCGACCTGCAAGACCTTGCACTTTTGTCAAAATTTTTTTTAAATTATAATATTCAATTTTTATATTCAATATACAGAGGTATTTCCAAAAGAAATGGGCAAAAAAAGTGTCGAGAACTGCCTTAAAACGATTTTTTATGAGTTAAAAGGTTTTTTAAATAAAATAATAATTAAATCGACCCCTTCTGTTTTTTTTAAAAAAAAACCCAAAAACAAAAACTAGTAGATTCATAACATACCAAAATAATAAGATTGTGACTCAATGGTCCCGGTATCTCCAAACCGTTTACGACGGAAAAAAAAACTAAGAGTACAAAAGTTATAGAAGTTTAAAATTACTTACCTATTCCTAAAGTTTTTTTTTAATTTTGGTATCTAGGGATGCCACTTACTGGATCAAAAATTTCCAAAAACCAGGAAAAAAATTTTTTTGCCACACTGTAAGAAGTGGCATCATTAGGATTGCTCCTTTAAACTAATCCACCCAAAATTGTACCTATATGACAGTTAAAAATTTTCCCGCATAATATACAGGGAAGCGATTTTTTTTTAAAAAACATTTTTTTCTATAATTTTTTCTATTTTAGGTTAAAAGCTAAAATAAAGAAGTTTTCTTGAGTGGTAGGGGGATTTTTTTGAAAATTCTGAAATAGAAAATAATTTTACATTTTACGCCCTTTTTTTATAATTTTTGCATATTCAGTTACCATTATGAACGGCTCGGGTATATCGATCTTGTCGACATCGAGCCACCTTGTATGCAGAATTTTATAAAGTATTTGTACAAACTTTTAAGGCAAAAAGTTTGACTAATTTGACATGAAAGTTTATTTGAACTGAAAAGCTTTCTAAATACTTTTTTTTTTAAATTTGAAACCAATGTTTACATATCAGAATCATTTTTTTTATGGAAATTTCACATCTGGTTGAAATTAAAAGTTTTTTTTTTTGCTCTCAGAGTACTCAGATTTAATTTTATATGCTTCTTCAAAGAAAATTTAAATATTTCCTATCACTAAAAAGAAGCGCTATAAATAAATAAACGCCCACATTTAAAATATCCTTTAATCAAATAATTTAAATGTACATGTAAGGTTAAAATTTGGATATTTTAAAAGTTTAAAGCAAAAAATACAGCCCCTATCTTTATTTATTTCTAAGTATTAAAAAAAAATATATTTTATTTAAAATTGCTTAGTTTAAATTATTACTACCAAAAAGCCCCAAAAATTTCCAAGACTCAGCAAGACCAAGACCAAGACCGGGTGGTGAAGACCAAGACCTTCTTTGGGCTTGCAAGACCAAGACCAAGACCAGACTTGCAAGACCAAGACCAAGACCAAGACTAGCCCGGTCTTGGTCTTGGTCTTTTATCAAAACGCAAGGAAGGTGGTGAAGGAAATTTTCTGGGATCATTAAACACTTGCTAAGGTCTCATTATAAAAAACAAATGTTAATAACAAACCATTTTTTCAAAAAATGTCAATAAATTAATGATACTCCCAAAATATTGTGAGAAAAAAACTTTGACCCCTTTTTTTAATATTCTAGAAAAATCAGAATGGACCCAAACCAAGGAAGTTTAAAGGTGTATGGAAGCCCAATACTGTAGAACAAAATTGTCCAGGCGTGCAGGGCAGCGGGAAGGGGGGTTGGCCCCGCGGAATTTGCGCAATGAATAGTAGGTCAGGGCCGGATTTCCATAATGCTTTGTTACTATCTATAAAATTGACATCATCAAATGTCAAATACCAACATTCACTGTTTTTTTTTATTTTTGCACAAAATTGTTGGTTATTAAAGGATACTACTATAGAATATTTAAAATTATTGTGTAATATTAGATTTTATATCATCTGATATAATATGGAAAGAATAGATGGCGCCACTTTACTGCCTTCTATTTAAATGGTCGATATTTTTCGAAGTTTTGTACTTTTACCAAAAATCTTTGTAAATAAATAAAAACACGATTTTTAAAAATAAATTTCAAACATTGTATGATAGTATTATGTACTTATTACCAATTTTGTGATAAAAGAAGGCAAGATAGTGTAAATGAGTTTAATCTTAATCGCTAAAATTCTGGTTGTACATTAAAAAATATGACAGAATAAGGGTTAAAAATGTTTGTATTTGGTACAGTATCCATTGTAACTATCCGTTAAATATTATGTGGTACAGTATGTCGAGCTTAAAAAGTTGATAATGCAAGATTAAGAAACCAAAATCTAATTTATTTTTAAACAAATGGTATTGTCTCGAAAGTTGCCTCCTCTTCGATTTTGATCAAATTTGGTATACAGGGTTTGGGCGCTGATTACAAATCTAAAAAATATCTTTTCGGCAACTTTGTTTCCGGATCTTCATCATCAAAGTTGAAAATTAAACTAACCTCATTTTCACTATATTCTCCCTTCTTTTGTACACAATTCTTGATTTTTACACTAAAGTGGCACACGATATTTATAAATACCTTTTAAAACCTTGTATTTTATTTATTTTACATCTTTTCTATTAAATTACGAACTTTAAGTTCAAAGGCAGCAGCCATATTTGCTTAAAAATAAAAGTGTAAAAAGGTGTAAAATAAACATAAAAAAAGTTTTAAAAGGTGTTTGTGAAATATTGTGTGCCAATTTAGTGTAAAAATCAAGAATTTTGTGCAAAAAGAAGAGGAATAGTGTAAATAAGGTTAGTTTGATTTTCAATTTTGATGATGAATATCTCGAAAACATTGCCGAATTTTTCTTTAGATTTGTAATCAGGCCCAAAACGTACCAAAATTGTACTTCCTTTCATTCAATTAGAGGGACCTGTATATATTAAAATTTTGCCTGGTCTGCCCAGTAATCAATAATTTTGATCCTTTAAAAGAAAGTACTAAATTATTAAATGAAATAAAAGTACCTAAATGTAAACCTTATTTCTTTAATAATCCACAGAAATACAAAACATTGTGAAATCATCTAAAGATAGTTAAGATTGCCTTACTTTTTCTCACTAATATTTCCTATGAAATTTTCATTTTCTATTATTCATAATTGATATATTATTATTTATTCGGTTACCTAACGTTACGTCTTATAAGAAGCACCTAATTTAAATATAAAAAATACTTGCCTAAAGTTAAAAAGACGGGTATGTTACCTTGATTTGCAAGACAAAACCATACAACCTCTAGTCATTTTGTTACGATATTATAGGTAACAAACAATAAACACAAAATTAAAGTCACAATTTAATAAACACTAATCACTAAAATAAGAAGGTTTTGATCAATCCAAAAACGGTAATCCGGCTCATAAAATTATAATGTTGAGCTAACTTCACACTGATTTATCAGTGTGTAAGTAGGCAACACATTAAATTATTTCGTGGAATTTTGTTATTGCGCAGAATCGGCGGGGCCAACTCTGACAGTTATTTTCATACTGGGCTGGACATTTTTTGATCGAATGGGCCATAGCATTGGGCTTCCATACACCTTTAAACTTCCTTGACCCAAACTTATATGCAATGATAGGTACGGGATTTCGCATTCCGATGAACTTGGAATGATTAAAAAATGTATATTATTGCCCGAGTAATGGAACAATTCGTCCACCCGCTTATAAGTGAATCCATGAAGATAGCGGCAATCTACCGGTAGAGCAGCAGCTGAAATGAGGAGACTTTTGGGTCCCGTTATCTCGAAAACTATTGATTTTTGGATAAAAATTATAGGAACCATTTTTGTAGATAACACGGCGATCTTTATTTTTGGTTCAATCAAAAATTCTCCAATTCGCATATTTTGGCAGATATTAGCGGGAAACCCATTTTTTGTACCTTGAGGGGCAATTTTCAGCACTTTCCCACCTGTTAATGTTGATAAACTTTTTTCGCTCAAAAGCATCTCCGAAGACCTAAGAATTGCGCCACAAGGAAAAACTGTACAGATTTATTTACAGCTTTGTCCCTTCATTTACTGGACTATATACCAAACTGCCTACAAACTGGCGTTGCATTAATTCTAGTCCTTGAGATTCGTTGGTAAAAACTATAATTGTCTTAAGTATTAATATCTGTAAATGCATGTATTTTTGCATACCTTCTAAAATTTCTCTCATCTGATGATATAAAAGGTAACTTAGAAACAACATGATACTCAGTGATAGGGAGAATATAACAAGTAGTTTATTGGCAACAATAGAATTGAGTTTTTGCGTCAAATGAAAAAGTCTAAAATGAAGGCGGCACAACTTCGCAAGTTTAATACTTGTCAACTCCACTTTAGAATGGCCTAAAAAAACAACATAATTAAATAATGCTAGTAAAAATGTCAAATAATAATTTTTCAAACCAGAAAGTATTACTCTTCTTCTAATCTGTATAATTTTTATGTATCCCGGATCAGACCCTCTTAAAAATATTGTTCGCATGTCTGGGGAATGGTTTCTATTATCACACTTACTACTGAGTGACGATCTCGTTGTTAAAGTTAGCAATGGACTTATCAATGGATTTGGATGAGCCGAAGTCCTATCGCCCCATTAGCTTATCTTCTTTTCTCCTTAAAACTATGGAGAAAATAATTGACCAGCATATAAGAAGCGAATTTATCTCTAAAGCTCCACTGCATCCAAAACAATTTGCCTACCAACCGGCAAAATCAACGATCAATGCTCTACAATGTCTAGTCAGAGACATGGAAAAGACATTCGATGCAAAAGAAGCGGCTATGTGTGCATTTCTTGATATAGAGGGTGCGTTTGATAACACCTCATTCGAATCCATACAAAGAGCAGCAGAATCAAGGGACATTGAACCCTCAACGATTAAATGGATCAAAGCCATGCTAAGAAGCCGCAAAATCAGCTCTGCTATGGGGACGCGACTGCAATGGTCAGAGCGGTAAAGGGTGTCCACAGGGTGGAGTACTATCGCCCCTGCTCTGGTCCCTAGTGGTTGATCGGCTTCTGGCGGAGCTGTCAGCAAGAGGCTTGATGTACAAGGCTACGCAGACGACCTCGTAATCACCATCAGGGGCAGGCATGATGGCATATTATCTGCTCTGCATGCAAGCGGCCCTAAACTTGGTTGAGAACTGGTGCTCAACGGAAGGGCTAAATGTCAATCCAAATAAAAAAATTTATAATACCGTTTACAAAAGGAGGAAAACAAGGTTTATAGCTCCTATGTTAAACGGCATTACGATCAAACTTTCTAAAGAAGTAAAATATCTGGAATTGTCCTTGACCAGAAACTCAATTGGAACTCGCAAATAAAAAGGACTATCGCAAAGCATCAACGGCACTATGGGCGTGCCGCAGACTATGTGGTAAAACATGGGGTCTAAAACCCAAAATGATCTACTGGTCATACATTACAGTTGTAATACCTATAGTTACTTATGCCTCACTGGTCTGGTGGCCAAAAACAGAGGAAAAAACTACACAAGGAAAGTTTCTGAAACTGCAGAAACTGCAGAGACTTGTCTGTCTGGGAGTTACTGGAGCAATGAAATCTTGCCCAACGGCAGCTCTGGAAACAATGTTGAACCTCCTTCCCCTGCACCTGCACATAAAGAGGGAGGCGATACTGAGTGCCTCCAGAGTAATCCAGACACAAAGTATAAAGTCAGGAGACCTGACTGGTCACCTTAATTTTTATTCATGGTATTACTATTGAAATAGATGCCAAAATGAGTTTTCAACGAATAACTTTTAATGTGATAGAGATTTCGATAGGGTTATAATTAAAAAAAATGTTTGTTTATTAATTCTTTATCTAACGACCTACAAATGTACAGGGGTTCACATTTGAAATAAGAAAAATAAAGTGCTTTCAAATTTAAAAAGTTTGACACTAAATTTTGGACACCCTGTACAGTTCAAATTAACCAAACATGACCTAAGCGACTGATATTACGTTACTTAATAAGTTCTTTGTTTAGTTCTATTAATCAAGCACCATTGGTATTTTTATTCATTTTTAAATTCAATGGTGCAAAACAGTTTTTTGTTATATTGTATTTTTTTTTCTCTGAAACTACTAAACCGATGATAACAAAATTTTAGAGGAATATAAATGACCACAAGAGGCACCTAAATATACAAAAAAATACAGAGCATTCCATTTAAAAAAATGCACCATCGTGACGTCACACTTTTTTGTGACACCCTGTATAACCAAAATTATTTTTTCCCGAAATGCACCAATGGGTTAAAAATATAATTTTTTACTTTTTTAAAATAGGCGGCTTTGATTTAAATTAATGACAGTCAAATTAATCAACGTCAAATGATTGCTATTGAATTTTTTAATGCTAGTTCCTAGATTATTGTTACATTTATCTAAAATATGGCACAAACCAAAATTTTGAAATTTTAAAAAGTATGATATGAATAGATGTTTCCCTATTATCCAACGAAAACGTCGATGAGGCGGCGGAGCTTTTTTCTAAATAGGAATTAAAAAGAACGAATAATATTTTTTCAAATTTGACTTTTTTCTCGATTTCTATATAGATATCCTGAAAGAAGACAGCCTGATAGGGCATATTTCGTAAAATACAAAACAATCTATTCAATATGGGGCATTTCAAACCTAGGGCCCAAAAATTATAGTAAAGATAATGAAGTAGCTGAAATAAATGTTTTGGCATCAGTTGAAAATACCCCAGGGACATCTTGCAGGCAAATTGAAAAAATATCAGAGTATCCAAAACAAAAGTCGAAAAATATTGAAACGACATAAATTCAAACCTTACAAGTATAAACTTGTGCACAATCTTCATCCTGGCGATCCTGAGCGGAGAGTGGAGTTTGTAACTGGTTTCTCAATATGTGAAAGGCAGAATAATTTTGAAAGGAAGATCATTTGGTCGGGACGAAGCCCATTTACCAAGTCCGGGTACCTCAATAGGAATAACTCAAGGTTTTGGAGCCAGGAAATGAACACGTTATTTTAGCGATGCCAGGAAGGTTTGGATTCAATGTTTCTTGTTTCATTTTGGGAAGAAGAATTGAATATTGTATTTTACCAAGGAAATTTTGAATTCTGATAGATACATACAAATCCTTCAAGAAAAAGCAATGACTATTATGGAAGATATTCCCTTGGTTCAAGTAAATGACATCTATTTCCAACAAGATGGAGCTCCGGCTCAAAACTCTCACGTGATACAACACTGGTTGAACATGCACTTTCTAATTGATTTATAGCTACGACTGACCTATTCGATGGTCACCACGGCCCTTCGGACTTTCTCAGTTTTAGAATTTTTTTTGTGGAGATATTTAGAAGGTAAAATATACTGGAGGTATGAAACAATTGAGGAATTAAGAGAGGCCACGAAAATGCCTTTAGAGAGTTGCAGCCCGCTCTTTCATATTTGAAAATGCTTTAAGAAGACTACAGACGCTTTTGCCAACAATGCATAAGACATCATGGTCACCAATTCGAACAGTATTTATAAAATTAGTAATTAAGTTTGTCTTTTAAGGCTAAGAACAATTCTAGCGTAAAATTGTTATTTCCATTAGGTTGTCTTGTTAATAAATGTTTACACATTAATTATTTTTGGTGCGAGAGGCATTTGACGTTGATTAATTTGACTGTCATTAATTTAAACCAAAGCCGCCTATGTTAAAAAGTAAATAATTGCATGTTTTTATGCTGTTTATAAAAATAAGTTTGACTATATTATATTTTTAGAAAGCTCTCAGTGTGGCAATAATATGACGAAAAATATACGGGTGTTCCATTTAAAAAGTGCAACTTTGGCTAATATCTCAAAGAAAGTAAATCCGAGAAAAATTTCAAGTACGCACTGTATTCTGCGTAAAAAGTTCTATATGGGCCCATTTTTATCTTTTCGATAAGTTATCGATATTCTGAGATCGAGGGAAACCCTGAAAATACAACTTTTTAAAATCACCCTGTAGCGAAGAAACTAAGGGGCTAGGACAAATCTGTTTGCGGCATCTTTCGTTTGACAAAAAAGTAGCACGACGTGTCGCGAAAACCGCATCTTTGTAACTTCACTCATAAGCGAGAAACCCCGTAAAACACACGAAAATAGGACACCCTGTACAATTAAAAATGCATTACTTACCATTTATTACTGTTGCTACATCAACTTTCTCTAATTTTAAATTTTCAATGGCGCGATTTATTTCCAAAAATCTTAGGTAAACGTTCATGACAAGTAAAACAATCAACAATCTATATGAGTTTATCATCAATTGATAAATGGCTACTGAAAATATGTCTGTCCATAAAAGAAAGTCAAATCCATATGCAAATAAAACTACTTTAGTAATAATAATTATACATTCTATAACGTAAATGATTCTAAATATTTTCTTAAGGTACCTGTAGTTAACATGTAAACCTAAAAGAAATAGGTTTAATAACACTTAAATCTTGGACTGCTATTGTGCTTAATTGTTAATTGGTACTGCTAATAAGCTTCTCGTATTAGTACGGGTATAAATATTTTAGAACTCAATTTACCAGTGGCGGCTCCTCCATTGGGTCATTCGGTCAATGACCTCCCAATATTTTTGACTAATATTTCCGAACAAAAACATAATAAGGATATAAATTTGAAACAAAAAAAAAACAATCTTTTTTCAATCTTTTAAATTTTCCTTTATTACTCTAAACATATAAACTCGTTGATCGATTACTGGATTCCACAAGCTTCGCGCAGCAATCTCCAGATCGGTGGTTTCGTTTGTTGCCCAAAAACCGGGCTGCCAGCCTGCATTGACCGTATTGTGTTAAACGGAGCCGAGTCGAGTATACCCGATCTAATTTACGATTTTGACTGCTTTCCGAAGCTGTGTAATCGCATGGTCTGGGTTAACAACCGCGAAGAGGAAAATTACGCATTTTTTAAGGTGTTTGTTTGTTAATACGGTTATTATAGAACGGATTATATACGATTTTATTTAGGAATTTATTTTTTTTTTGGTGTATGTTTTTGTAATGTAAATTCGGAAACAGTGCATTTGTTGACAATTTTGTGTACGTAACCGATGACAACTGTAGAGAGCGAGAGATGCTTCTACATTAATAGAATAAAGACATGTGCCAAAGACAGAAGAATTGAACTAAAATTTAAGACTATTTAGGTAAGTAAAGTAACCCTTTTTTTTTATTATATAAATATGCTTATTTTTAACCTATAAGTTGCCGTCATACCTCTGGCATAGCGGTATTTCTTACTGTCGGGTGTGAGATTTTTTTTTAAAAGATGTTGTGCAATTTTTCTATTAAACAGATGTCGATGCATATTATTTGTTATATTGTTATGTTTCTTAATAAATAGAAATATAATTCTTCAAATAAAATAATCTTGCTAAATCATTTATTTTTTAATTTTCTTTCTTGTTTTTTCTTTGGAGTAAACGTCTGTGTAAAATAAAATGCCTAAAATTGTTTTTTTTAACTAAAAATCAGTTAAGCCATATGCATTTGAAATTTTAACTAATGGCATCCTCGAAAGATTGACCACGAGCCGCCACTGCAATTTATAATAATTTAATAGACAATTAGAAAGCTGCAATGCTGCCTTACTCCTCCCGGGGCCCAAGGGGGTTAAAGGGGGATGGGGAACCCCCAAACTAGGGGCCCTTCGATCAAAAAATTTCCCCCGTATGAAAAAAAATGTCAGAGTTGGTCCCCGGGGTTTTTTGGAATAAGAAAATTCCCAAAAAAATTTTAAAGTGTTGCCTACTTAAACTGATAAATCAGTGTGTAGTTAGAAACACATTTTTCTTTATGAGAGCCGTATTTTTTTCGATTGTTTTCTTTGTGTGATTATATTTTGTGGCTGCATAATTTTTTTTATTGATAAAAATTTTTTTTTTAGTGATTAGTGTTTATTAAATTGTGACTAAATTTTTTTGTTTATTGTTTGTTCCATAATATTGTAACAAAATGACTAAAAGGGTTTTATGGTTTTGTCTTGCAAACCGGCTTTCCCGGGTTTTTTTCTTTAGGTAAGTATTTCTTATATTTAAATTAGGTGCTTCTTATGAGACGTAACGTTAGGAAACCCCAAAAATAAAAAAAATCAATTATGAATTATAAAAAATTTAAAAAAATTAAAAAGGAAAAAAGGGGGTGAAAAAAGAAAGGGGAATCTTAACTATCTTTTAGAGGGTTTTAAAAAAAATTTTGTGTTATTTTTGGGGAAATTTTTAAAAAAAAAAAAAGGTTTACATTTGGGGGACTTTTATTTCATTTAAAAATTTTTTGTACATTCTTTTAAAGGATCAAAATTATTAATTACTGGCAGACCCCCCAAATTTTTTTAAAAAATACAAAATCCCTCCCCAAAAATTAAAAAAAATTTCCAATTTTTTTTTAAAGTTCCTTTTTTTTTTTTTTTGTTTTTTGTTTAAAAAAAAACATTTTGGTTTCTTAAACTTACATTATCAACTTTTTAAGCTCGACATACCCCTTTTTCACCCAAAAAATTTTAAGGTTTTTATTACAATGGATACCTAGGTACCAAAGGGGTTACTAAACATTTTTAACCATTTTTTTTCTGTCTTATGAATGTTTGGGTTTTTAGTGAAAAAAAAAATGCCTAAAAAGCAGTTATAAAAAATTTCACTTTTTTTAAAAAACAACCACAATCTTAGGATTAGATTAAACATTTAAAATATCTTGCCCTTCTTTTTTTCCAAAAAATTTGGGGTAAGTACATAAAACTCATCATAAAAAATTTGAAATTTATTTTTTTTTAAAAATGTTTTTATTTTTTACAAAAAATTTTTTAAAAAAAAAATAAAAATATCGACCATTTAAATAAAAAAGGGGGAAAAAAACCCTCATTTTAAAATTTTTAAAAATGATAAAGTCCAATAAATTTTTCAATAATTTTTAAAAAATTTTATAGAATATCTTTAATAACCCCCAAAAAATTTTTTGCAAAAATTAAAAAAAAAAAAATTGAAATTTTTTTTAATTTAAAATTTGATAAAAAACAACATAGATAGTAACAAAAAAAATTTTTAAATCCGGCTCCCATTTTTTTTCTTGCGCAAACTCCCGGGGGCCCAAACCCCC
>JAHBCN010012336.1:0-27026 GCA_019359885.1 Listronotus oregonensis
GATCAGAGGTAGTACAAGATGGCGACTAACTGTCCTCATCGTTATTGCCCTTCCGACAGCATCAAACCACTGGTTCGCAACTGCCCTTATTGTGGAAAATCGATCTCTAAGTGCTAGTTTACTTAATTAACCATTCTGTCGCTCTGTAGCCTGTCTTTGGCGTCCAGTATCTCTAACTCGTCGATTTTGGCCTTCTTGAAACCACGCTCGACAACATCTCATTAGAGTAGCTTTGTTTCGATTACCCGATTAGCGATTTCTCTAAAAGAAAATGCGGCTTCACGTAACCGAATTATCTGACTCCTCTCAAACTCGGTAAGTCGAGTGAAATTAGACGTCTGCGAACTCTACACATACTGTGTAAATGTGAAGCGTTAAATCACAAAAGACAGGCATTATTTGGGCAACCGGGAAATGAGCCCACTGGAATATATCAACCAACCAGTCTCGGGGTTATACAGACTTGTGGAAGGAACAAGACTAATGGCAGGATTGGTATAAAAGATAATGGGAGATTAGTCACAAAAAGCCCAAGAGGCTGCACTGCCTCCGGTAGTGAAAGACGGCTCCCAGAAAAAAAGAAGAAGAAGAACTCTAGGCATAATAATGCAATGAAACAACAATGAAACAAATGAAACCCGCCAAATCCAACACAGCAAAATCACTGAATAATAAGAGGTTTGTTCCGAACGATCACGCTCATGCGCAGTGATTAAACTGCGTTCCAACAGAGACGTGATGGTTATCGGACGATCCTGTTTGTGTACCAACAAA
The DNA here is from genome assembly GCA_019359885.1 of Listronotus oregonensis. NCBI lineage: Eukaryota > Metazoa > Arthropoda > Insecta > Coleoptera > Curculionidae > Listronotus > Listronotus oregonensis. The sequence goes on from JAHBCN010012336.1 coordinate 775, forward strand.
ACTTGGGATCGTTTAGTTACGATTTCAGAACGGTAATTCTGATACATGGCCTAAATTGAAAACTGTTTGGGTTGACTTGCGCATTGAACATCTTGGCACTGGATTTTTGATTTTTAACGGCTGTTTCATGTTTATTGTGTCATATTTCATCTTCATATGTTTACTGTTAAGGTAGGATTATGCAGAAAAGTTAAGTTAATTTGTAACAAAAATTAAGTTATTATAAATTAAGACATTTGTGTGAAAACATGCCAATCAGTTTAAAAATAACAATAAAATTTAGATACGTAGGGCAAATCACTGTTAATAGGGTTTTCGTGATTTCTATTTTATTGGTGCACTCTCTGGGAGCTGTTAACTTCTTAAATAAATATTTGTCCAAAAAATATATAATTTTGTTACATTTTTTTATAACGCATGGGAATGTTATTGTGTGGGAGTTTAATTATTTTAAAAAGGAAACGTTTATTTCATTTTATGAAAAGGTTAAAAAATTAAAATAAGTTAAGAAAGTTAAAAGTTGTTTATATTTTTAACTTAACTTAATTTTTAATTTATGTGTATAATTAAAACCATTTGATCACATAATGTTTATCTTTTCTTGTGTGACTTTAACTTATTTTAACTTAATTTAATTTTTCTGCATAATCCTAACTTTATTTAGCGAATAGCGTGCAACGTGCTTTAGCATTTTCTATTTCCTCGCTTGTTTAATTATTAAAAAACATTAATTTTTACACCTCCTAAGCACATCATTAAATTTAATTATCTTTAAAGATGAGTGACGATATTATGAGTGATATTTGCTAACTTTGATCACAAAAATAATAGTAGAAAGGTAGGGTTATATTTTTAAAACAAAAATTCAAAAACTTTTGATTTGACAGCCCCAAAAAACGATCCGCAAAGCGTTTCAACGTTTGTACTTTTAGTACCGTCACGAAACTATTTTAAGGCCGCGCATGCGTCTAAGCGCACCAAAAAACAGTTCAAAAACGATTTCGAAACGATACCGGATTTCTTGTTGGAACAAACCTAAGTAAACATGTTTAGGTATATTGTTCGGATTCTTATATGACAAAAAAAGCCTTTACAAAAAAAGGTACAGCTCGAAATGCCTTCGAAATTTTATCAGCGTATACTTCCATCATAGCAAATATGTTTACAAGTTTTTATCAAAATTAAATTAATAATTCTGGGTTCTGCATTTTCTATGTCACTCAGTATATTATCATATTTTAAGAATGCCGCCGAAACACATTTTTTTTGCTTTGCGCTTTGGCTTTGGTAAGGAGTGTTAGAAAAACCTTTATAATTTTATAAGTGTCTGCAATTCCAAAAACACCATAAATTTCTTTGAGTATCACGAAAAATAATTTACCTAAAATCCTAAATTGAATAATAAATCCTCTTATTATTTAAATGATGTTTATTTATATATCTGGTTTCTGAATGGCTGGAATTTCGTTTTGACTGACAGATAAATTGTTATACAATGTAGTGAATTCATAAACAAATCTGACTGCATATAATACATTATGACATCTATAATAATAGGTTTATAACCTAATATAAACGATTCTATTAGTCCAGAAAACAATTCAACATGCTTCGGGTTTTGGGCGTTGAATTTTTAATATTCAGAGAGGTACCATAGGATAACGATTTTTTTTCATTTAGAGCTGTAAATATATTCTTAAAATGAGGGCCAAATTCCTATTCAAAAATCGCGTTTTTTTTTTAAATATTTTTTTCGCATTTTGTACAGTAATGCATTACATTACAGACCTCAAAATCATACAGTAATAGACCATTTTACAGCATAGCAACCATTACTTCATAAAAACACAATTTAACAAGAAAGAAAAACTTTTATTTTAAACAGTGTGACTATAAATATTAAAAGTGCAATATGTAGCCCATAAACTAGAGGCTTTAACAACTTTTGCCTAAAACAAATAACACAATTATTACCTAGTACAGTACAAAAAGTGGAATTTTACTTGACAAGTTCGGATTCAAATATACCAAACTTGTCAAGTAAAATTCCACTTTTTGTACTTGATATACCCTAGATCGCTAGATAAGTTTTGTCGTACTTACAGAATATTTATTTTTTTTCGAAGTAACCCCCCATCAGCCGCTATGCAAGACTTCATATTTTTTAAAGGAAATAAAAAGTCTTTTTCCCCAAAAAATCTGTGAAATTTAGCGAAAATTTCGAAAAAACCCCCAATAGCTATGAGTTCAAAAAAAAAATTTTCCCCCCTTTTTTTAAAATTTTTTTTTAACATAGGGGAAAAAAAAAAAACACATGGCCCCAAGCCCGGGGCTATAGGGAGGATGACTAAGAAAAACCCAAAAAAGGGGGGAAAACCCCTTTTCAATTTTGGGGGGTTAACCCCATTTTTTTTAAAAAGGGGGCTTTTTTGCCCTTCCCAAGGGAACAACCGAAAACCCTCTTTTTTTTTAAAACACTAATGTCGGTGGTTCTTCATCTTTAAATACCCCCATTTTGCTCTGAGATTTAGTTAGGACACGTAACAAAAAAAATATATATATATATATATATATATATATATATATATATATATATATATATATATATATATATATATATATATATATATATATATATATATATATATATATATATATATATATATATATATATAAAATATATATATATATATATATATAAAAAAAACCCCTTGTCAGCGGAAAAAGTACTATTATTTTATACTTTACTGTAAAACGCATTCTTTCTCATACCGTTCTGCTGATTTTTTTTGGTACTAGCTGCCCTGTAGCATCATTAGATTTTTGCAAAATTTCATCAGGAATCAAATTTCCACCATCTTCCTTCATTTCGTCAATTTTTCCAAAAATGATTGTGAAATAACTCTAATTTTCAACTAACTGAACTCTTCACCTTGACATAAACAAATACAGGACAAATGCATTTTCTGGTACTCAGTTATGTATCCTAGAGACGACAAAGATGTTTTTATTAATTTTTTTTAAAAGAATAAAACCCCCGGGGCCCGTTTTTTTTTAAATAGGTTTTTGGGCCCCCCTTTTTTTAAAAAAAAATGTTGTTGGGGGGACTTTTTTTTTTTCTTTGATTTCAATGGATGGAAAAAAATTGAGCGGAGGAGGGATCTCACGCCTTTTTTTAGTATATCTTGCTCTGTGGGTAGAACCTAACCTTTAGACTGAGCAGTACAATTACGAAAATTGCGCATTTAAATTTCCCTTAAATTTTCTTTGTTTAGTAAATAAAATGCTGTCAGCCTAATTCTAAGGCAATAATGATCTTAGGCTCAGTTATTAGATAAGTGTGTCGATGTGTCTCTTGAGTGTCTCTTCTGTTGGAGGGAGTTAATTCAATGATAATAATTTTATTTGTTTCAAATAATAGTAGCTGAATTTACTCCCTCCTACAGAAGGGGCACTCAAGAAGCACATCGACAGAGTTTACTTACAATGTCAAACTTGGCACAAAAACTACATTAACCTATGCAGCTGGGGTTGGAGAAACAATGCTAGAGAAAATATTTTAGAGCCTGTGATTTCTGAGGATAAATTAATAATAATAATAATAATAATAATAATTTTAATAATAATAAAATAAAAAAAATTTTTGTCTGGCCACCAGGAAAAGCTTGCATTGTTCCTGGGCTCCAACCGAACAATCCAAGCAAGAGGGTACTGCCAGCGAGCTTGAAGGGGTTGGGGTACCAACAGCAACCTACGAGGGCCAAATCGGTCCAGCCTATGTAATAGGGAACCGCCGGGACTTTTTGCCCCCCCCGGGGGGGGCCCCGGGGATATCTCGCATTGTCACGAAACGAAGATAAAAGGGCCCCCAAACAATCCCCCCCTTTTCGGATAGGGGTGCGGGGGGGGGTTTGGGGAGGAGAAACGGAGGGACCCCTTTTTAAAAACGACCTTGGAAAGGAAAGGGGTTTTCCCACGTGGACGGACGAGTTTGGGGAAATCGATGGATGCATATCATTCAGCGCCCCCACCCTGGGGGGTTACATGAGACGAATGCATCCCGGGGGGGGCAAACACCCTAAATTTCAGTCATCTTTGAACAGCGTTTGAGAGACCATTGGTTTTTTTTAACCGCTCTGGTTATGTTAAACCCAAAAACAACAGGACCCCCCTCAAGACCTGGAACCTATCCAGGAACCAGAACAGGACCCGCCTGCGGGGAATGATAAAAAAATCGCTCCCCGGGGAAAGCCGATAATGAATTAAAAGAAAGACTTGTAAACATAAAAATTTAAGACCTACATAAAGCCTCAAAAAAAACCCACAAGCGGAAAAATGATTGAGACAGATTTTTCAGAACATAAGATATATTAAAAAAACAACGTGTTTATGAGGCTGGAAACAACTTTTTTCCCCAAAAACCGGCCCGACAGCTTTCACCAAACTTTCAAAAGCCCCAACCCCGAATACAGAAAAAAGCCAAAAAAAAAAGATTTGACGGGCAAAGGGATCACGTATACAAAGTGTTTTGAATATTTTATCCAACAGACCTTTCACTGGAAAAATCAGGGAAAAAAGCTTTAAAGCTACCCCAAAAAAAAACCCTACACTTAAAAGACTTTTGCTTCTCATCATCAAACAGCGTTGCCAACCCCCCCTACGACCCCTTTTTGGGGTTATAAACAACAGCTTAAAGAAAAAGGGTAGAGGGATAAGAACAAAATAAATTCGTAACTAGGGCCCTTTTAGCTTTCCAATCAACCCCAACAATTGAAAATCCGCCCTTAGCAAATGTCGTGGAACAGTTCTGGAAGGAATTTTTAAGTCTCAAAGCCATTAAACGAGACCCCAGCATTGACTAACTTTAGAGCCTATTTTGGACAAGAAAACGCCCCCAAAAGAGAGGGGCCAATCACCCGGGGGGGTGAAAAAATCCCCGAGGGGGTTTTAAAAAACTATTCCACCTGGCCCCGGGTGGTATCAACAACTACTGGTGGAAAAAATTTCCCCCCAAAACATCCACTTTAGCCAGAATCTTTGATTCTTGGCTAAAGGGGGGGCACGCCAATTTCCCGAGTGGTTTGTTGAAGGCCGAACCATATTTGGGAAAAAACCCCCCTTGCCTCAATACTTGCTAAAAGGGGAAGGGAAATTTTTTATTCAGAACATTGAGGCAGTTGATCCCATACTTCTGGGTGTAGGGGAGCAGCGAGGAGGGAAAAAGGGGGAATAAAAGGTTAAAAAAAAATCCCCAATCGATAGATGGTTACACAAGACTAATCCAATACAAACGCAACCTGAATATGGCATGGGTTGACTAAAAAAAAGCGTTTGACACAAATCTCACGAATTCTGTTTCATTTGCCAAAGATCTTAAAGGGTTTCCCTTTTTAAACCCCAAATTTGATGCATTGAGCGACTGATGTCATTTTGGAAATAAAGGGGTTTCTCTATAACATCGGGACAAAAAAATTATTACCAACCCAAAATTTTTTTAAAAAGGGGCGTTTTCGGGGTGACTCATTTACCCTTTTTGTTATTTTGTATTTGCGCCCCCTTCCGTGTTTTTAAAAAAAGACACGCGGATATTGCTGTGGACCACCTGGAAAGGGGAGATAAGGAACCCCCCATTGTTTTTTGGATGACCAAAAAACTGAAAGAAACCCAGCGAGCAGCCCTACAAAGCCTTTTAAAGTGGTTACGAATACACCAGAGATGTTGGAATGGAGTTCGGCCTCGACAAGTGTAAATTTTTTAAGCTAAAAAAAGGGCCGGTTGGGAAACGATTTGGGTGACCATTTTCCCGGGAAGCGCGCTATTTCGCCCCAAAAAAAACAACGAAAATTTAAATGATTTTAGGAACCCCCCCAAAAAACCGGACCAAGATGTTAGAGCGGGAAACCGGCTTGGGAATTACAGGGACGTTTACGGAGAATTTGGGAACCCGAATTAATTAAGGGGTCCTTGCTACCAACATGCTGCGTGCCTGTATTGCTTTACTCTTTTGGGGGTTGGGGAGGCAAAAACGGGCCCCGGAGCGGGACTCAAACACGAAAATGATGCATTTTCACCGTAGCATCCACCCGCGCTCATCAAACCCCCTATTTTCCCCCCCGCCACCAGGGGGGTCGTGGCCTTTTAAGCTTGGGGGTTGCACGATCCGGGATCGGGTTGAAAATCTGATCCGCTGATGAACTAGTAAGAGCACCGGGGAAAAAGCCTAATGTTGGGGTTTTTTTTTGGCAGCGGAGGGAGAGCGGAAAAATTTGGTCTCAGATTTGAAAGATCCAAAACGACCAGTCACTTGTAAGGGTTTTAGTCAAAAAAAAACGGGAGTTAAAAAAGCAGAACAGCAGATGCTTTTAGAAGATCACATTAATAAGGGGCCCCCGGGGGGGATTTTTTGAAACATAGAAAGACTCAATCTATCTCGAAACCCCACCCTTTGGGTTTTTTTAAAACTGCTGAGCTCAATCCGGGCCGAGGGGGTTTTCCCCCCGCATGCCAAAGGGGGGGAAAAACTTTTGGGGTTTTCCCAAGCCAGTTTTTTTTAAAATTCCTATACTGCTTGCGGGTTGTCGACACAACCCGAAAAAAATTCACCTTTTTGTCAGCCTTTCCAGTGCATGCTGTAAGTGGGTTTAAACCACCAATAAGATGGGTTGGGTCTTTATTATCACCTCGAATTTTACGGCATTGAGAAAAGGGAATTTTTTTTGTTTCCCCCCCATATCGAGGGGTAGTGGGGAAAAGACAACTGTCGCATATATTGGTTAGCATTCCCAACCGCATCAAATTGCGCCAAAAACCGATATCTTTTCCTTTTAAAAGGAAAAAAACCGGAAATTTAGTTCTCCGCCCCAGGGGAAAATAACTCGATATAAAGGCGGGGGAAAAGGCCCAAAATCAGGATCTACTTGGGGAAATTCGGGGGCCCCTTTTCCGGGTTAAGCGAGGTTTTCCTGATTGTCGGCGTTTTGGGGGGCTAAAGGAAAATTTTTGGGGGGGCTAAAAGGGGGTTCCCCCCTGTCAAATTCACCCAACAACTGGGATGAAAAGGAAAACGGGCCTTGGGTCCCCCTTTTTTTTGAGGCAAAAGAATTTGGCCAAGGGTCACTGACCACGGGGGGATGGGCTTCGAACGGATGGTTTTCCCATGATTCCCTTTGGGGCGGGGGGCCTGGGATCGTCAGTCGGGTCTTTCTAAATAAAAAAATAAAAAAAAAAAAACTTTATTGCATATGCATACCAAAAAACAAATACTTATATAAGAAAAAGATATGATGCACCCCACCCGACTACAGTTGGGAAGTTTTTCCTGGATTCTTTTCCCCCTTTAAACCCAATCAAAACCCTGTGGGGCCCCCCAGAAAAAAAAAAAAAATAAAAAAATTTTTTTAATAAAAAAGGGGTTGGGTTTTTAAAAAATTTAAAAAAAAATTGGTGTTTAAAGAAAGTTTAAATGAGAGTTTTTTTTCATTAAAAAAAATCGAGGTTTTTAAAAAAAAAAGCAGAGGGGGCCAAAAAAATTTTTCCCCTTTACCACCAAATCCCTGAGGGAGAAACTGCCTTATTAAAAACCTGTGCCTGTTGGACAAATAGGATTTAAAAAAAAAAGTTGAGGGTTTTTCAAAACCGTGTAGGGTGCTTTGAGCAAAGAAGATTGGATCAATAACAAGGCCTTTGAATATTGAGTAAACCCCCAAAAATTTGCCAACTTTTTATCAAGACATTTTTCCCAAAAATTTCGTAATAAACAAAAGAAGTTTTGCCGTTCCCCTTTTTTAACCCTGGGTTGATGAATAGGGAAAATTTTCAAATTTTTTAAGATATTGAAATTTGGGGATGAAACCCCTTTTCCCCAAAAGGGGGGAAAAAAGAAATATAAAAAACTTTAATATAAAAGTGGTTTCAGAAAAAAAATTAAAAAGCCCAAAAAAAAAATGCAATCATGTAAAGGAGGAAATGCTTAAATAGTGAGAGAATAGGGGAATTTTTTCCTTACTTTTTTAAAATTTTGAAAGAAATTTTGGGAAAAAAAAAATTTAACCACAAAATTTTTTAAAAAACCATATCCAAAAAAAGGATCGGAAAAAAAGATTGGAACCCGATGTGACTCTTGACGATGAGCCCCCCAAAAAAAAGGGGGAAAGGGGGGTTTAAATTTTTTCCCCCAAAAATTTTTTTAAAAATAAAGATTTTATGTAATTATTTTATTTAGCATAGGAAAGGGATTTTTGATGCAACTTTGGGGTTTTTAAAAACCCAAAAAATTTTAAAAAATTTTTTTTAAAAAAAAAAATTTAAAAAAAAAACTACCGAACTTTTATTCATTTGAATCAATTATATGAAAAAGCAACAAAAATATGAAAAAATAGCAAAAAATGCACTTTTTACACCCTTTTATGCGTACGGATATTGATTTTTCCGGTTATTTATACCTTGAACTGAAACTTCGTGCAAAAAATCTGATGGACAAAAAAATTCTGGATTTTCAGAATTTTTTTCATTATTGCCAATGGAATAATGTAATAAAACATCGTATGTCGTTCGCTGTGATCGTATTTAAAACTTTTAACCAAACTTTACCCAAAATAAAATTTTTGTCATTGATGTTAAAATACTTTTAACACCAGTGACTTAAACATATCTCTCATTTTTTTAAATAAAATATTTAGATTACCCTACATTGACTTTAGGGTAAATGCTAATAAAATAAATAATATAAAAGTTAATAAAGAAATATGTTACTTAGCGCCATCCTCATCCGAGTTTTTCGGAATCAAAACAAGATATAAAGCTAATTGCTTAAGTCATTGTGCATGTCAACCAAAACGTTATAGCAGAACCACATCTCGTTACCCCTTTTAATATAAGATATATCTTTAATGCATGCATATTTATAAGGTTATTTTTATTTAAAACGATCAACTGTATTATGATTTCAGTTCAAGAAATTCTACATTTAGTATGCTCTTAAAAAGATGTTAAAAATAAGACATGACAAATTAATCATATGGTTTTGCGCTAAAATCTATCGTGACGTCACACTAGATTACCGCTATTTTTTGGATGGATATGCTTGCCCTCTAGACAAAGTAATGTCACGGTATAACCAAGTCGACATATTTTGATGTCAAAAATATGTCAAAAAGTTCACACATACATATATTCTCCAAAAACCTTGCAGATCTAAGGATTTTTACTCTATGCTCCAAATTTCTGAGACATTGGAATCTTTAGTGACTACAGTAAGATTTCCAAAAAAAAAACACATTTTATATGCCTTATTTTATTCTTCTTATTTTTGTTTTGTTCAATATCTATATGCTAGTTTTCTCAACAACAATTAAAATTTTGTCTGATAAAAGTAGTAAAATTGATATTCCTAAAATTTAAAAATAATACTTTTCATTGTAAAGAACGAAGTTTTAAAGGATAACAACACTTACTTCTCCATTGTAGTATCGAAAGGTATTTGTTAAATCGATAATGGTTTTTAACTTGGGCTGTCTTTCGAGGAGCATGGCTGGAGTAAACCTGTAAAAAACAACAGTGTTTAAACAAGACTGAAAATTAAAATAGTAAAAACTAAAAATCACTAAATATTTTACTTTTAAATTAATGGTGTAAGTTCAAATTTAACCGAATTTGGGTAAGTAAATCGGTTATATAGGGTGATACAGAACTCATCATTAAAAATATTGGGGTCATCCAAAAGCACTAAACATCATATTTGCGAAATTCCTAGTATTTAAGAAAAAATGTAAAATATTCATCTTGCATGGAATCTTAAAGAAGGAGTTAGATTAAAAAAATGATATAGAGACAGCATAATATTACCATTTTATAAAAATCTTTATTTTTTGGATCGCTTTTAAATGCTTTTTTTAGTACGTTTAAAAAAATGATTTTGTATTTATTTTGAAATTTTTGAAATAGAAAAAAGTACCAAAAATCCATATTTTGTTAAAGTATATCGTTTTGTATTAAACTAAAATAAAAAAAAAATATTTAAAAAAAAATGTTTTACATAGGGGGTAAAGAAGCGATGTATTAAAAGTAATAAAAAGCCTAGACTCTCACGAAATATTGACTTTTTGTGTTTTGGGACTTCAGGTATTAAGTGTTACCTTTTTTCCTTAATTTAGATCGCAAAGTTATCAAATAACCAAAATACTTTTTACGTTTAAAAATGAAATTTTTATTTTTAAACGTATTTCACATAAATGAAATACTTGTTACTAAATTTTTTTCACAAGTATTTCATATAAATAAAATACTTGTTACTAACATTTTTTTCACAGGTATTTTATATAAATGAAATACTTGTCACTGAAATTTTATTTTTATAAATAGTGCATATAAACGCAGTTCTTGTTACCAAAATTTTATTTTTACAAGTATTTTATATAAATAAAATACTTGTTGCTAAAATTTCATTTTTACAAGTATGTCATATAAACGAAATTCTTGTTACTAAAATTTTATTTTCACGAGTATTTCATATAAATAAAATACTTGTTACTAAAATTTCATTTTTACAAATATCTTAGAAAGTATGCCCATATTTTCCAATTTTAAAAATGCGTTTTACTAAGCACTGAGAAACTCAACTTTGTGCCCCAGAAACCCAGATCATATTTCTTACAGTTTTTGGGATCTTAATAGTGAACCTCCAATTGGTGCACCCTTTAGGGTCTTTTCCCCAACGATTTTTTCCCGAAAACGGTTCGCCCGAAAAAAAAATTGTTTCAGATAAAAGGTTTTTCTTTTTAAAAATAGATTCTTGAAATTAAAATACAACATATGGGGGGTTTTTGCCATAAATAAGATAAGATGTAACTCTTATTTTTATGATGGAACACCCTGTATTTTTTCCAGTTTTCAAACTCTTCTACAAATTTTCTACATAAATATTATGTACCATATCCTTTATCTATCTTCGCCTTTTCCCGGTTTATTAAGTGATTTATGTATTTATTAAGTTTTTGAAATAATACTTAATAATTACTTCGCCACCTGCTTCGTTACTGCCTTTGTATAAAATTTCCCCTTGGTATCAAATTTCGATCACTTAGTTTGACAACAAATGTCAAATGATAATCAGACAAAATTAATTAATTTATTAAATGCCGTCTTTATACACTTTTAGTGAATACGTAAAACATGTTGCTAATTAAAGGGTGTACGAAAAATGCGAGAAGAGCTACGGCATTGTTCAGAAACGATTTTCAGAGAATACCCCATCGCCAAGAACATTTGCGATGGGCCCGAACGGGTGTTTTTCCAAACCCAAAAAGGAGTACCCAGTTGCGTCCTATTAGAGAGGAAGAAAACATTATCAATGTACTTGCTTTTTTTCTATTAAATTTTTAACGCATCAATTGAAGGGTTTTCCAATGAGAGGGTATTCCAAATCATCAGTTCAACGCTTTTTTAGTAGATAAGGGTTTTTTATCCGTCCCAAAATTTCGTAACACCGATTAAAAAAAGGGTTGAATTAATTGCTTGGATATCTGTTGAAGATACAGGATGACCCGTATTTTTTAACCCCAAAATTCTATGGACGGAGGAATCTCGATTTCATAACAATGGAATCTTGCATCCCCAAAAAGGTCATTTTGGTCTGTACAAAATCCTCACTGGGTACCGGAAAATTTCCCAAAAATATGGGGAATAAATGTTTGGTCCCAAATTTTTGGGGCCCGGATAATTGGTCCGTATTTTTATAAAGGGAACATTAAATGGAAAAAAGGTACTTAATTTTCTTAGAAATACCCTCCGGAATTCTTAGAAGGTATTCCCTAGCTATCTAAATATGTGGTGGCAAGAGGATGGACCCCCGCTCCACAACCCCAACTGAAGTATCTTTTTATTTGGACAACAAATCCCGGGAAAATGGATGGGAATCAGGGTCCAGTCAGGTGGCCAGCTAGGTCACCTGACCTTTCTGAGCTTCTTCCTATGGGGTCTTTTTAAAACAAATTTTTTTTGCAAAAAAGGGCCAGTTTCTTGGGAAAATTAAAAAACAGAATATCCATTGCCTGCCAAAAAATTTCCCCGAGAAGTTCTTAAAAAAGTTTCCTGTTTTGAGAGAATTTCTGAAAGATGCCCAGCTGTGTCAAATTGAAAGTGGTTATCAATTTGAACATATTTTATAATTTTTTTACACTATTGAAAATTTAATAAACCGTTTTAATCTTATTGTATTTTAAATCCCAAAAAATAAATATCTTCCAATAAATCGGAAAGGCTTAAGATAGATATGGAAAAGTAAAAAATTGATGTAGAATTAAAAGGGAAAAGTTTAAAAACTGGAAAATATACGGGGTGTTGCATTTTCAAAAAAAAAAAGTTATATCTTTATCTCATTTATGGCACACTCTGTATATTTTATATTTTAAATTTAAAAATCCCCTTTTAAAAATAAACACTTTTTAAATTTTAAACATATTCTTTTTTTAAAGAACTGTTTTCGAACAAATCCTTTGGGGAAATAGGTCTGGGTGACCCTGTATATTGACCTATAGGCTTGCGGCTTTATTATTGAAGATATAGAAACATTCAATAGAGAAAATTTATAGGTTTTATCTGAACTTTTTAAAAATCTTATTAGAAAAAAAAAACTATCGAAAGTTCAATATTTTTCCACAAGTTTCATTTTTTAAATGAAACACCCTGTATATTATTGGATATTCAAAAAAAAACCCTTTTCTGAGTTCAAAAATATATAGTTTAATACCTTGCCGATAAGCCCTTTAGAAAATATTGAAGTTTAAAAATGTTTTAAAACGAATATTTAGATCCTGGTTTGCCCTTTATAAAAATTACACAAAATTTTTTAAATTACTTGTAAATACAGGTATACCCTATAGAAAATAAATTAAAATTTGTCTTTTGGGGCCACCATTTTTTTCGATACAGTCTATATAATCATTTTTTTAATTTTTTTCACAGCATTTTTAAAAAATTTTTTAATTTGGGCGTTGTTAAACTTTTCGATTTCTTGGGGAAAATTTTTTGTCTTAATTCCCAAACTTTTCGGCATACACCCAAATTTTTTTGATAATCCCAATGAAGGGAAACAATAGGGGTTGTCGGGGGATTGGCTGGCCCCCTAAATGCTATGTTTTTAACCCCCAAAAATTTTTATGTGGGAGGGCTCCGTCTTGGTTAGAAAAACCTGAGAATTTCGCTTCCCAAAAACTCTAAAAAAAATTTTATTTTTGTTTTAAAAAATTTTGTATCTTTTTTCGGAAAAAAACAAATCATAAATTTTGGATATTATTTTTTTCTTATATAACCCTCAAACTTTTCCGGCCTTGGAATTTTTTTCCCGCCTAGCCCATTCCTTTTAAAAAATCCTGCTGTGGTAAATGTTGCTTCATCCTCCATAAAAATTTTTTTTTTAAAAAATTTGGGGCTCCCCATTTTTTCCCCCTAAGCATTTTTTGACAATTTTAAAACACGTTGACGGGTTAAGGGCATCATCTAGTTTTTGCACATGCAAGACATTGTAAGGATAATAACCATGTGATTTAAGAGTTTTTTTAATTTTTTACTGTGATACCATTAAAGAATCTTGAATGGAACGGGTTGGATTTTCTAAAAAAATTCAACATTAAAAACATTAAAAACCTTACCCTTAGTAGGTCTAGCTACCTTTAAAAAACAATAGAATGTCTAACTCTACATCTATATTTTTTTGAACTTCTCTTGGCTTCCTTTTAACTGATTTTTGGAGTCGAAACCCCCTTTCGATATTCTTAAATGTATTTTTTGATGGCAGTTGCAAAATATAGTTGGCCATATTTTTTAATTATTTTTTTTAAAATAAACGTAAAAAATTTACACTTTTTTTTTTCGGGATAGATCATTATCAAAGGGTGATAATATAATAACCACCGCAATAGGACATGTCAAATAAGAACAATTGTGTAATTTTATCTTTTATCCACGGCAAGCTGGATCTAACCATTAATTTTTTTAAAACCCCAAAAATTTCCCAAAGCGGGTTATCAAAATTTTAAAAATGTATATATTTTAAAAAACAGGGAAAACTTCTTTCTAAATATCCAATAATATACAGGGTGTTCCATTCAAAAAAAGACAACTTGTGGAAAAATATTGGACTTTCGATAGTCTTTTGTTTTTGCTAATAAGATTTTTTTAAAGTTCAGGTGAAAATCTATAAATTTTCTTCATAGAATTTTTTCATATCTTCAATAACAAAGCCGCAAGCATATGGGTCAATATATACGGAATGACTCGTACAACCATAATAAAGTCCAAATTGCCACTTTTTTAAACTTTCGCTCTTTCTGTTTCCCTCTCTTTTGTTCTTTTTCTATCTGTTTCTCACAGTACTTATTTAAGTTTTCAACAATGTACCGGGTGTCCAAATAACAAAGGACGCCGGCTGTATCTCAGAAAATGTTTATCGCACAGCATTGGGGAAAAAATATTTTTAGTAAAAGTAGTCAAGAGAAATAGCTTGAAATTATTTTCAAGTTTCTGAAATGGCCGCTAGGGGGCGTAACTCCAATCTCAAAATCTAAAAAAGTGATGTTTCTGTGAATTTTGCTATATTAACCTAACAAAAAAATACCTGATTTTTAAAGTCGAGAATAATTTGAACGTTTTTTGTTTGACAATTTTTGCTGTATCTTTAAAAATAAAGTGGTGGGGGGTATTTAAAGGTTTCCATAAAAAACACCCTGTATCTTCGAAACGGCTAAGCCGATTTTAACAAACTTGGACTAGTTAAAAAAAGCTACTTTTGGGCTGTAAATGTTATAATATTTGAAGTTTTGTTAGTTTCACATGTCGCCGCTAGAGGGCTTTTTTCGATATTCCGACAGAAATGGTTAATTTTCTCAAAACAATTTAATGCATTGGTATAATTTTTGGTTTCTGAAAAAGTAGCTAAATAATGCCTAAACAAGCTCACGAAAACCGTATCTCAATAGCTTGTTCCTTACCTAAAATTTAGGCCAAAGAAAATTTTATACGTCAATATCTCAAAAACTATAAAACCTACAAGAAATTTCATGGAACATTAATTATGTATTTTAACGGAACCTTTAATTTAAGTTATATAATTTTTTCGTCTAAATGCGATACTTTAGGATAATAAAAAAATCGAATTCCAGGGGTATACTTTAAAAAAATCCCGAAAATTCGATGTATTGATTATAACTCGTAAAGTATTGCATTTAGGCGAAAAGACTATATAACCTAAATTAAAAGTTACGTAAAAATACATAATTCATGTTATATAAAATTTCTTGTAGCTTTTATAGTTTTTGAGATATTGACGTATAAATTTTATTTGGCCTAAATTTTAGGTAAGGAACAAGACATCGAGAAACGGTTTTCGCGAGCTTGTTAAGGCTTCAGTTAGCTACTTTTTTATAAAAAAATCATACCAATGCATTTAGTTTTTTTGAGAAAATTAACCGTTTCTGTCGGAATTTCGAAAAAAGCCCTCTAGCGGCGACATGTGAAACTTCAAATAATATAACATTTATAGCCCAAGAATATTTAACTAGCCCAAGTTGGTTAAAATCGGCAGCCTTTCGAAGATACAGGTGTTTTTTACGGAAACCTTAAAATACCCCCCCCACTTTATTTTAAGAGATACAGCAAAAATTACCAAACAAAAAACGTTCAAAATATGCTCGACTTTAACAATCAGATATTTTTTTGTTAGGTTAATATAGCAAAATTCACAGAAACATCACTTTTTTAGATTTAAGATTGCAGTTACGCCGCCTAGCGGCCATTTCAGAAACTTGAAAATAATTTCCACCTATTTCTCTTGACCACTTTTACCAAATATATTTTTTCTCCAACGCTGTGCGATAAACATTTTTTGAGATACAGAGATTTGGACACCCGGTACATGCAACAATTTAAATATTAATCCATAATACACTTTTCACCTGTTAATTTGCTGAATTTAAAATAAAAATATAATTGATTAGCGCCATTCTCAGGGTGAACACGATGTAAACATCTTTGCCAAAGTGGCGGTATCACCATCAGTTTGGCCGCCATGACAGGAGCAGTTGGCAGGCCTGGCGATAAACTGATGAATCGATTATTGTATTGGCCCACGCGCTGCGGCAATTGTTTTCTACCATTGTTTTGTCCAGGGGCCATCTGCGATGTGGCCAGCCGACCAGAATTTATGGCCAATTTTTTAGAATTTAATTGCTAAAGAAGTTTCGGCGGCGGCGGCTTTGAAACGGTGCCCAAACTGTCATATGTCCAGTAGTTAATTAAAACTTAATGTATCTATTTTAATTTTGTTGTTTCCTTCTTTTAAAGATTTTCTTTGTGTTTTTTTTTATTGTAGCTTAGTCTATTTAGCAGATTGAGTAATATATAAATTCACTTACACATGCCCACAAAAAAAGTGGTGTGTGCTGGTGTCGGACTAGGATTTTCTGGAGTATTTTTTCCGCTAAACACAAATTTGAAGTCAAAATTGGGGGTCAAACAGCAATTAATCGAGACAAAGCGTAATTCCAGATATTAACAATTTTTTTAAATTTAAAACGTCAATATTCAAAAAACTATAAAAGATACACGAAACTTTATATGACATAAACTATGTATTTTTACAAGACCTTTAGTTTAAGTTATATATAATATATAACCTTTTTGTCTTAATGCAACATTTTTCGATATATAATCAAAAACCCGAATTTTCAGGATTTTTTTCAAGCTATACCTCTGGATTTTTTCTACAAATTTTAAGTGATTTGGCATTTAAGTGAATAAAATAAATGATTTATTAAAAAAAAAAAGAAAAAAAAAATCACATTAATAAACTTTCTTTTTTCCTATTTTGAACTGAAATTTTTTGTCAAAATTACATTTTTGTTTATATCTCCTTTATTGTTTATCTTATTAAAAATGTTTATATAACTTTTTTATAGACAATTTGAAAAGCTCTTGTTTTTGTTTCATTTTTTTTTTCACTTTTAGTTTATATAGGCGTAGTCCAAACATTCCGTGGTAGCAGATTTCTGCCGGTAAATATACCGTGTCTGTTTTTTGGGGTTTTCTCGATTTTTTGCTGTTTGATCCCCGATTTTGACTTCAGATTCGGGTTTGGCGGAAAAAAATACGCCAGAAATTATTAGTCCGACACCCAGCACACACCACCTGTATTTTGTGGACCTGTGTAATCCTTTGCATCCTTAATCCTTACAATGCTTAACTCAAGGTGTTAACATACCGTGCTGATGAGTGAATAAGATCCTGTGCCTTAAACAGGTGTCTCCAACGGTGCCTCTGAGATACAGGGCAACCTCTCAGAGTATCTAGCCTTACTACGGTAATGCGGGGCTCTGCCGTGGTGGACTATTACTTTCCTAGCTCCAAACAGAAAGTGGACAGAACCGCTTTCATAAGAAAAAAGTGACAAAGGTCCGCTGACCGAAACGGATAAATCCGTTTCGAGAGGTGCACCCAAGGTCACAAGCAGAGAAAGGTGCGCCGACCGAAACGGGTGAATCCGTTTCGAAAGGTGCCCCTGAAATCACAGGCGCGTGTTTCACGGGGAAGGGCTTATCCATCCCGAACAAACAGGTGCTTAGAAAGGGATCCCTGAATCCAAACAGAAGGCAGACAGAACCACTTTTTGTGGGGAAAAGGGTTCCCTGGCTTTAAACAGAAAACGGATAGAACCGTTAGGTTATAGGGAAAGGCCGGAGAAACGGCCTCAAAAGGAACATCTGCTTCCTGTAACAAGGACCTGGTAGCTACCCACGTCACTATACCGGGAGAGGAGGGCATGACGGATCTAAGCGTCTGCTTATTAGAATCTGATAGTATTGGGAGAAATATAAAAAGGAGTGAGCCACAATAGACCGAGCGGTCGCGGTGGAGGGCGTAAAAAGTCTACTCACTTTAAACCTAACCTAACCTACTCCTTCGCATATTTAGTTTCTTGACTTATTTATATTTTTTTAATCTTGGGACAGTCCACGAAGGCTGAAAGGCCTAAGTACTAACGTATCGTGGGTGTCTTACATGTGGTAAGAGGGACCTCAAATATTTGGAGAAGAAGGGAGGCTTAAGCGGGTAGCAGATTCCACAATCTAGACACTATGGGGAGAAAGAAATAAAAAAGTGGGAAGTTCGTGGCCTCTCAAGTTGGACTCTAAAATATGCATAGAAGTGGAACTACGTGTTGCTCTATTGGGAGCTGCCAGGGGAGGAATTATACTGTTCAACTCCTCGGAGCCAGATCTATTCAAAATATATGGATATGTCACGAATAACGATTTGCATTTACCAAGAAACTAAAGGGACGTTTCTTTAAAAGTATTAGACAATCTTATGGTTTCAGTAACACTAAAATCTTGGACTTCCATTGTCTTTATTTGTTAATTGATACGATATGTTGGATATTTTATTGTATGGACCGGTAATGACAAGAACTTGAAGGTTTCTTAGAACATCTAAACTGTCTTCGACCATGTATCAAATTCACAATGGAGAAGGAACAAAATTCGGCTCATTTTCTCGACGTTTTAGTCAAACGAAATAATGGACATATATATACCTCGGTATACAGAAAACCTACCCACATGGAAATATTTATACCAAATTCCAATCACTCTAATGAAACAAAGCGAGGAATCATACGTACTCTATATAACCGCGCGGTGACCCTATGCAAAGTAAGGAATCTCTCAAGCCGAAATAGGTAATATAACAGGGATCTCAAGCAAAACGGCTACAGTGAGAGATTGGTTAAAGAAACAATCGATAAATATCAAGAGAAGACAAAGAACTCTAATTTGAACAAGACTACACAGGACCAAACATTTATGACTATTCCATATTAAAGGAACTTCAGAAAAGATACGCAGAATAGCGAACAGGTATACCATTCAGCTTTAAATCCCAAACCACTCAGAAGTATTCTTACTAAGACAAGACCGGACAATAATGTTTCAAAAAATGACTGTGTCTACCAAATTTTGTGAATGGGGAAGTATACAGGGGAAACAAAGACCACTAGAAGTTAGAGTTAAAGAGCACAAAAAGCATGGAACGAGGTGAAACGTCGAAATCAGGGATTGCCGAACACGCATGGTCAAAACAACACCGTAACTGGTCGGAAGCAAAATCATTCATAAAGAAACCCACTGGAAGAAAAGAAAATTTAAAGAAGCTGTAATAATTCAAACAATCAAAATGTATTTAGCAAACCTAGTGTAGACATTCCGAATATCTGGTGCCGTTGCTGAACCGTGACAAGTCGGTCAAGCTTCGGTGAACAACGGATAGTATATAAGGTGGTAGCTTTAAAAGTTTTATTTACTTGAAAACGGTTGGAATACATCACTAACCGAAACGTTGTGTATCAATTAACAAAAAAGACAATGGAAGTCCAAGATTTTGTGTTACTGAAACTAAAGGGACTTGTTCCAGTTGTGTGAGATAAAGAAAAGAAGATCAGCTGTGGATCTGTTGTGACGGAATCCATACTGTATGCTATATAAGTAAAATTTTGTGTTTTTCCGAATACCTTAAGATTTGGAAATTAATGATTTTTTCATTACCTTACAAACAACTGAAAGAAGAGATATAAGTCTATAGTCAGAAGGGAGAGTTTTGCATTCTTTCTTGAAGATAGGTTGCACACGTGCAGCCATTCAGCCTAGACTATTTTTTGGTAATAAAAGAAGAAATGATATCGGACATTTTATGAAGGACAGGGGCAACTGCAGAAGAGGAAAATTAGGGGGAGGAACAAGGGTAGAATTGGCGTCAAATTTTTTGGCAAAAACTTCGGCACGTTTAATACTTGATTTGTTCAATTTAATTTATTTTTAATTTAATACCAAAGCTAAAAAAATATAAGCTTTATTTATTAAAAACGAAAGTCATAAAACTTAAACACATTTATTTAGTTTAATAGTCAGTTAAATTATAATTATTATGAATACTGAGTTTGTTTTCATTATTTTTAATCGACAGCAACCTGTAGTTATTGAATTAAAATTTCTTTTTATGTCCTGTTATTTTACATTAAATGAATTTTTAACTGGTTTATTGCAGATAAAACCTGGATTATATTACACTAATCTACAAGATAATTATCAGATAGTTTAGATAAGAATCAAAATTATGTTATCTCTGTTATAGGCTATTTAAATTGATAACATACATATATTTTTTTAAATTATTTATTTATAAAGTAAATAAGTAACTGGGCTACGTTCGGTAAACGGGTGTGCCGGTAAAAATTACCACGTCTGTCCTTTCATAACCTTAGTTGTCCGTGTTGAAATTAAGAAAAGCTAAAAAAGCACTTTCGGTGTAAAGACCACTGAAGGCACGGAAAAGCCGTATTTTAACTTCCAAGTTTCGAAGGAAAATTTATCTTGCTGTAAAGGTGTTTTCGACATTTTAGAGCGATTTCCAACGTCTTTTTTTCTAAATTACACCTGGTAGCCTAGCCGTGCAGAGATCTGAGTATAAAGTCGTAAGGACAAGAAAAAGACCCTAAAATAAACCGGTTATTTCTAACTTACTATGCTACATTTCGGAGTACCTAGATGTACCACTTAGACCCACTTTTACAATATGTTGGTTATTATTAATTTTGGTTTAAATACTATAGAAACAACAAAATACCAAAACGTGATTGGTGTTGCCGTGATAATTATCCCAAACTTGATGACAACCACATTTTAGGGTTTTGGGGAGGATTTCTTCTCAACCAAAATGTCCCTAAACCGCGGGGACCCAAATTTGTCCTCTTTAAAGTCATGTATTTTTAAAAAACCATACAAAATTGGGGGCTAATAAACCAATTACCCGACTATGGTTCTATTTTTTCAAATTTTAAAGACTGTAAGATTAAATTAAATTCTAAAAATTTAAAAGTTTTTGATTTTGAAGTTGGAACATAATTAATCGTTGTTTGAATTAAGATAAAAAAAAAAACTAAAAATTATATATATATATATATATATATATATATATATATATATATATATATATATATATATATATATATATATATATATATATATATATATATATATATATATATATATATATATATATATATATATATATATATATATATATATATATATATATATATATATATATATATATATATTTTTATTTATTTGTCTGTCCACGTGATTCTGGGAAAAATTATGGCTTAGGCTAAAATCATGAAATTTGGCACAGTGGTAGTCTTTAGCAGTGGCTAGAACCTAACGAACCCATTTTTTGAATTCCGCCCCGGGGCAAAAATAGGGCAAAAAAGTGTTTTTTTACCGTTAGCCGTATGGAAGGCGTCTTACGGAGACAGAGGCTACTTAAGAGCTTATCATCAGCTGATCAAGTTCAAATCGTGCTTCGACGGTAATAAACAACAACAGACCGTGGGTGACCACTGGCAACAATGTACGGTCCTATAAAACCCCAACAGACGATTATTTTGACCAGGGTTTGGCTTTAGGTATTTTTTACATATAGGTTTTTATAAATAATAAACAATAACAAGCATGTGTAACAAAAGGTTTTTTTTAATTGATTTTTGTTATTTTTATTACAGTTATCAGCGTAAGGTATGAATTTCCATTATTATTTACTTTTGCTCTTATTTTTGGGAAACACTCAAAGGTCAATTTAATTATTTATTCCTTCTTTAGAACTTAATTAAATATCTATTTTTTTACTGACAGTTGGGAAAAAAAAGTGACAATCGACATTTTTAAAGGTACAGTGACGGAAATAAAATTTCGTACACTTAGGTTAACATTTTATGTAATTTTTGAATATTTTGGTAAACTTGGCTTTTTACCTTTTTCTCACCTTAATTAATATACAATAAAATACATGACTCCAAAATAAATATATAGTTTATTTTATTCAAATATTAAAAAAACACTGGCTTACTTTTCAAAGCGGCACCATTTTTTTCCACAATAAGTTTAAACGTGTGGGCATTGATGCAATCAGCATTTGTACATGGTGAACATTGTAATTATTCCAGGTCTCTTCAATTTTATTCCACAAATCATCACTGTTTTGTGGATGGAAATCATTGTTCTTGTTAATTTCCTTTTGTATATCCCCAAACGTTTTTGATTGGATTGATATCAGGGCTTTTGAGGGCCAAGGTAACAATGAAATGTTATTTTCCAGTAGCCAGTCCAAATTCTCCTTGCTGTATGGACGGGGCAGTTGTCATGCTGGTATATAAAATTTTCTTGTTCAAATATATTGTTTACCGATGGCAACATAACATTTTCAGTATGTGTATATAAACCGCTATTAAATTTTTGAATACGGTGGCATATCCTAGCCCTCTGAAGACATACCCCCCCCCTACATTAACAGAAAATCTTCCATTTGTTTTAACATGTTGGGTATATCTTTTTTCTCCGTGTATTTTGCGGCCTATACACTCTAGTCTGCCCGCTATAATGGGGTTAAAAAAAACTTCTCATCAGTAAAACTACCCTTTCCCAAAAATCTATACCTTGCGGTAAATATTCCTTTTAAACCCCTTTTTTTCTCTTTTTTTTATATCGGTCAAAAATGGTTTTTCAGCTACACTGCTTCTAAATTTCCCCAATTTTCCTAATACAATTTCTTGCCTTTCCCCTTCTGTCCCAGGAAAATTAGTTTGGTTGTTTGCTTCTACAGCTGTCTGAAATGGATTGAGGATCTAGGACCCGATGGACCGTCCGACATTACTCTAAAAAATTGGGGGCCCCCCCAAAATTTAAACCTTTCATAACAATAATACCCCATACTTACCGTTTTTTATGAAGTCCTTTTTTTTTTCCCACGTTAAAAAAATTTTAACGTTTTCTACCACATTCATTTTTTTTATTTTTAGTCCGTCCCATCTTCAAAGGCAAATCAAATTAACAGGCACCTAATAATAACAAATATTATTTTAATCTGCTAAAAAAACATGAAAACCCCCCAAAATGCCACCTGCCACCACGTCGACATCCTATGAGGGTTTTTTCGTTGCCAAGATGTTTAAAAAACAAAAGGGGTTTTTTTTTTTTTTTAAAAATTTATTAATTACAAAATTTTAAAAAAATTTGAAAAAAAAAAGGGGGGTTTTTTAAAATTTTTTGGCTCTTCATAAATTAGGGGGAAAAATGGTAAACAATGGGGGAAAAATTTTAAAAAAAAAAAAAATATTACACGATAAAAAAACCCAAAAAATTTTTTTTTAAAATTGGGATTTCTAAAACCTTTTCCCCCCAAATTTTCGATTTTAAATATTTTTCCCAAAAAATTTTTTTAATTTCGTTCGTTAGTTTTGGTGCCATTCTTTAAAACAAAAAAGCTTTAAACAGCAGGTTTTGAATCCTCTTAATATTATCTCTCGCCTGGCGGAGACAGGCTTTTCATCTAGTACAGAATAATGTTCTTAACTACATTAAAAAAAACTTTATTTATACCGATGATAGTATATTAGTTAAGGTGGGAAATCTCCCGATTCGGAAAAGTTTTTTTTTTTTTTTTTTGTCAGTTTAATACGGAAAAATTAATTTTCAAGATGATGCAAAAACCCGACAAATTATTTGACGAAATTATATTAGTTAAAGACCCTATTTTTGAAAACAAAAATTTTGTATTCTTACACAAATAGCTAAAAATGGTCATTTATTTTTCAAAATATAACAGGTTTTGAAAATTTATTTGTAATAACCCCTGTTACAGCGGTTTTGAAAAAAAAATTCCAGGTGTTTCGCAGAAATATGAATGCCGTATAGCAAGTGATCCTTGAAATTTACAGTTGCTATGGTTTCGCCATTTTGATAAATATGTCATAGTTGATATAATTTATTTTGCAAAAAGGGATATAGCTAAAATTTTTTGTGAAGTATTTATAAACAAGGTGGGCAAATGCCCAAAAAAAAAAAGTAAGGATTTTTTTAAGGGGGAAATCCCAAAACCCAGCAGAAAAGATTGTTCGAAGAGTGAAAAATGTCTTTGGACCAGAAAAAGGTTGGCCTCGCTTCCCCAAAAGTGATGAGCGAGACCGGTCTTGGTCTTGCGGTCTTGGTCTTGGTCTTGGAAAAACCAAACCCCAAGACAAGCCCCTTCTTGTTTAAGACCAAGACCGAGACCGGGGTATGGCCAAGCCAAAAACCAAGACCGAGGAGTGCAAGACTATGAAAAACCAAGCCCCTCTTTTGCACTTTTCTCATTTTTTTTTTAAATTATTATATTCAGATTTTATATTCAATATACAATATTTTTACAGACATGACAAAAAATGTGTCGGGGCTGCCTAAAGGCGATTATTTTATAAGTAACAATTTTTTAAATAAAATAAAAATAAATCGTACTTTGTTTATTTTAAAAAATTTCTAACAACGATATATAGTAAATTAATAACATGTTCTAAAAAAAAAAAGATTGTAAAAATTCCCCAAAAATGATATCTCCAAACCCGTATACGACAGAAAAAAACTAGGAGTACAAAAGTTATGGCTGAAAATTACTTACCCATTTCTAATGTTTTTTTAAATTAGCTATCTAAGATGCTACTTACGGGGTGGGTAAAAAATTTCAAAACCCAAAAACATTATTTTTGTGCCTCACTGTAAAAAATGGCATCATTAGATTGCTCCTTAAGAAAATGAAAAAATGATGGTTTAATAAAAAATTTTGTCATTTCATTTAGGAATACTTTTTATATAAATTCTTTTTTTAATTTATTTCCCGGTTTAGACGGAAAAGTTAAAGAGTGCCAAAAGTAAAAAGATGACGTCATTTTTTTCAAAACCAAAAAAGATAATTAAAAAACCATCTACGTCGAAACCTATATTATTCAGCATAACATACAGGAAACGTTTTTTTTAAAAATTTTTTTCCATAATTTTTTTTTTTTAGATTAAAAGCTAAAAATAAGGAAGTTTTCTTGGGTGGTAGTGGATTCTTCGGAAAATTCTGAAATAGAAAATAATTTACATTTTACGCCCTTTTTTTCTATAAGTTTTGTATATTCAGTTTTTCACCATTATGAACGGTTTTGGAGATATCGAGCTCTGTCGCACCATCGAGCCACCTTGTATATGCAGAATGTTTATACAGTTTTTGTACAAACTTTGTACGAGAATGTTTCACTAATTTGAAAATAAAAAGTTTATTTGAACTGAAAAGCTTCCTGAATAACTTTTTTTTTAAATCAGAAAACAATATCTACATATCAGAATCATTTTCATGGAAATTTCACATCTGGTTGAAATTAAAAGTCTTTTTTTCTGCTCGTACAGTACACAGTTTTGTATTTGCTTTAATTTTATATGCTTCTTTAAAGGAAATTTAAAAATTTCTTATCATTAAAATGTTTCTATATGCCACTAAATGTATAAAAGCAAGTTGTGTCTCAATTTAACTAAAAATAAAGCGCTATAAATAAATAAACCCATACATTTAAAATATACTTTTTAATCAAATAATTTAAATGTACATGTAGGGTTAAAATTGTTATATTTTAAAATTTTAATGCAAAAAATATTGTCTCCATCTTTTTTTATTTGTAAGTATTAAAAAATATATATTTTATTTAAGATTGCTTAGTTTAAATTTTACTATCAAAAAAACAAGACCAGCAAGACCAAGAACAAGACCGGGTGATGCAAGACAAGACCAAGACCAAGACCTTCTTTTGGCTTGCAAGACCAAGACCAAGACCAGACTTGCAAGACCAAGACCAAGACCAAGACTAGCCTGGTCTTGGTCTTGGTCTTGCTTTGCTCATCACTACTTCCAAAATTCCAACCCAACTGATTCTCGGTATATTGCTAGAAGTGGTTTAAAATACCGAAAGAGAAAAAAGGCACCCAAATATACTGATGTTCAGCTAGCAAGAATACCCAGGTGCTGTGGCAATATAAGGCAAGTTTACTTTGCGAATAACATCAAATGTCACGGATGATGGAAAATATTTCACCCTTAGCCATGCAGAACTACCAGGAAATTCTGGATTTTACACCGACAATATAAAAAAGACCCCAAATGAAGTTGGATATAAAGCCAAAGCTAAGTTTTCAGACAAAGTATTGGTATGGTGTGCCATATTGGAAAGAGGTGTATCTAGGCCTTTTGTTGGTCATGTAAAAAGAGAGGCAGTGAATGCCGAGGTCTACATCAGAGATTATTTAACTAAATTGCTTAATTTTATCAACGTATATCCCCGGGATGGAAATTATATTTTGGACCAG
>JAHBCN010012337.1:0-26993 GCA_019359885.1 Listronotus oregonensis
GTCTTAGATTTTAACTTGTAAATTTTGTAAATATTTATGTTTAATTGAATAGGTATTGAAGTCTTTATGACAATTTTTAATTTTTAAGTAAGAAACTTGTGGTAACCAGAATGACATGTGGTAAGCCAGGTACTTTAGAATTAAAGATTTTGCAAAGCCATACCACAAAACTAAAATAAAATGACTATATGTATCAAAAACATTGGGATTTTTGATATAAATTTTTTAAAAATTGTTTTTAGTATTTGTAAATTTTGTAAATATTTATGTTTAATTGAATAGCTATTGAAGTCTGTTATGACTAATTTATTGATTTTTAAGGAAAACTTGGAAATTTGAAGAACTGATGGTTCATAATGACTTATGATATTTTAGGATTAAGATTTGGTCAAAGCCTATCCACAAAAACAAAAATTTAAAATATATATGTATCAAAAACATTGGGATTTTTTTAATATATTTTTTTAAGTAATTTTATTATTATAAAATTTTGTAAAAAAATTTTAAATTTTAATTAAATTAGGTATTGAAGTCTGTTTTGACTAATTTATTAATTTTTAAGAAAGTAAAGGTGGGATTTTTGATTTTATATTTTTTTTTAAATTAGATTTTTTGTTTTGAAATTTTTTTTGTAAAATTTTGTTTTAAATATTTGAATTTAAAGGTATTGAAAGTCTGTTTTGACTAATTTATTAATTTTTAAGAAAGTGAAACTTGTCAATTTGAAGAAGCGGATGGCTTAGCATAATGACATGTGGTAAGCCAAGTACATTAGAGATTAAAGATTTTTCAAAGCCTATACCACAAAAGGAAAATAAAATGACCATTTTAAGGTACCGCAAAACTAAAAAAAAATTTACCATATGTATCAATAATATATTGGGATTTACAACAAAAATGAAAAAAAAAAAACTTTAAAGAAAAATATTTACTGACTTGTTCAATCAGATGAGAGGAAACCAAAATAAAGTAATAGATTTTATTGGTTACATCCCCTAATTAAGTCTATTTAACATTTGGAGCGATTAAGTTAATTTAAATTATATTTTAGTATCACTAAATTTTGTAGGTATTTATTTGTTAAATTTAATTGGAAGTTGGAATTAGCAATTTTCTGCTTGCCCTTAATATTTTTCCCTTTTTTATTTTAAACTAAAATTGTAGTGTTCATTGATATAAGTATTATTTTATTATATAATTATGATCATTTAAAGATAGAAATATAAAAGATTTATTCAATTTTTAGCTATTTCCGATTTTAGATTAAGATATCTGTATTTTAAAATAAAATATTAGAAACATCACTGCCTTTTATTTATTTTAAATAAAAAAAACTGTTTAGTTTGGTTATCCAAAAATCTGACTAAATAAAATTTTCAACTCCTTTTGTGACTAAATATTTTTCTGTCATAACTGTTAAAATGTGGTACAGTGTAAAAAAATTGATAGAGAAAATTATACAGCTATAGTAAAAGTATTACTAGCGTGGATATTCCATGTACAATATAAACTTTAAAAATGTTATTACCGTTGCTTAAGATGAAAGAAGTAAGTCGAGTTTGTTTGGTTTGTTTCCTGGAACAGCATACTGCAAAATAATATTTTTAATATTTTTTGTTTTTTTTTCTTAGTGTAGGACAAAAAAAGGGTTTTAAAAAACCTTTTTAAAAGAAATTTTTAAAAATTTACACCAATAAAAAAATATTTAATTCAGGCAAAAGAACAACTGATAATAATATATTTTTTTATACTGTCATATTTCTGAAAGGTACATTGTTTTAAAGATTATTTCTTTTAAGTAATTAAAGTTTTAGGACAAAGGTTGGTGAGGTTATCTTTTTGGCGTCGATTGTTTATTATACACAATAGCTCAAAAGAAGATAATACTAAAACTAAGTTTTGTAAATGGAATTTCTGCAATATTTACTGCTTTTCTTTAAAGCTAATTTTTAGACAGGAATTTTTCAATTTTTTAATACTTACACAAGGACTAGAATAAACGCAACGCCAGTTTGTAAGCAGGGTGTTTGGTATAGTGATCTGTTTGTTTTTGTTGTCAAAATCAGGAAATTATCTTAAATGTAATAAAATTATTTAAAAATATTGTTTAATATAGCAACTTCGATTTAAAAAAACATTTTGAACTGTCATTCCAAGATCGATTGCCCAAACATGGTTTATTTGAACAGCTGCTGTATTCGTTTAATAAAAATATATTAATCAGGTGTTGTACGGCACTTTGACGTCATTTTATCTGTTTCTAGTAGGTTGTATTATTCAATAACACGTTTTGTAAACTGACTTGATCAACAGCAATCGAATTGAGCATCTAAATTAAATGACATTTCTTTTCTGTCACTTCAGATAATAAACAAAAATGGTTTTGTGGCTTTAAAAATATGTTTTTAAAATAAAGAATCATTGATTTATAAAAATGTGATTTATGGTGCAATGCCATAAACATTGAAAAAGTTATTATTTCCGGAGTGATGTTATTTAGTGGTTTAATCAATGTTGCCATTCAGTGTGTTTACAAGAACTATTCCGCCTTGCCCCCCTGAATATATTTATGCCAAACAAGGTTTGTTTACTTTATTTCTATCCAAAAATTCGTTGATTTTATTAATATCACATTTGCTTCCTGGGCGACGCCGACGCCCAAGCTTACAGTGCAAGGAAAAAGTAAGCAGCAAGAAGAAATATTTAGCTTTCCATAATTTATCTGACATGACTTTTGCTGCTAGCAAATACTTGACTTATTTTTGATAAGTATCTTGAATGAGGTCAGAATACTTTATTTTTACGGGATTTGGAGGTTTGGAGTGGAAGAAAAACGTAAAAGAGAGCAGGCTTCATAGTCAAGGTATTCTAGTGATGAAGGAGCAAATAGGGTGGGAAGTACGGATCTTCTCTAGATGACGTGTAAAGAGATGCACGAAAGTGGCACTTTTGGTAACTCTACTGAAAGCTACAAGGCGAAAAAGTGTACTGGCTGACCTTTTAGAACAAATACTATAACAATATATACAAAAGATAAGCAGGTTTCCTGTAGTATGTAGTATGGGCAAGAGAAGACAGCCTTCTTGTAAAATTAAAGTAAGTAATAACAAAAGGGCTTTTATTTGGATGTAATCAAGATCACTATGAGTTGTGGAACACAAAATTCCATAGACATATGAACACTTTTTTAAGTAAATTTTGATTTAGAATAAAAACAAAGTGTACCGATTGGGAAAGAAACAATTAAG
Source organism: Listronotus oregonensis (assembly GCA_019359885.1). Taxonomy (NCBI): domain Eukaryota; kingdom Metazoa; phylum Arthropoda; class Insecta; order Coleoptera; family Curculionidae; genus Listronotus; species Listronotus oregonensis. The sequence goes on from JAHBCN010012337.1 coordinate 3,249, forward strand.
GGTTGGAAAGAGAAATCCAAAGTTTACAGCTGCTGTAGGAATGGGTGTAATGTGTTTATTCTGCAAAACTTGATGGCTCCCAAGTAAAGGATTTACCTTATCTATTACGTGGTTCGTCATATACAGCAATAATATATAATTAAATGCAACCTAATACAACTCAATCAAGGCTTTGTATGGATGGTTAATTTGTTTTTCACAAATTTACTTTAAACTAAAATTATGTACATAATTAGGTACATTTTGACAAGCACCATATTAAACTATTAAATTAATAAAGCTAGTAGTAGCTAAAATGTTCCCCTAAGTTTTCTGTATTTTATCGGGAGTTTTCAACTTAAACTTAAATCTTTATAAAGACCCTTTTCAAACAAACCTCTAGAGGGTATTCTTATATTTCATCGGTGGATTATTGCTAAACCTTTCTCAATATTTCCCCGATATAAAATCTGGGCGTCAGAAAACAGGGTTGTATTAACACTCCTACAAAAATGTATCTACTAACAATGCTTGAGTGTTTTACGTAATTTTTCTTATGTGGTACCCCGTATTTAAAAGGTATGCATGGTATATGTTTTTATCATTTGACTTCTATAAAGAGTCTTACATTTTTCTTATGGGAAAATGTTTTAACTACAATACGTTGGTATTATTTTTACCAAAATATTCTTGTTAAGTCGCTTTTTTTGTTACTTCTTTAAAATGTATAATAATGACGGTAGTTTTTTTACTTGGGAATAAAGAAAGACATATACACATTTTTTTTTAATTGGGCAATGACTTGTAAATATTTTTGATGCCTACTGTAAATGACAATGATTTAAATTTATTAAACTCTACTTAGGCTCTAAATAAGATTTAAAATATGCGAAATGTTAGGAAATAAAAAATGTTTTAATAGTTATACCCAACTTAAAAATCATGTGTTAATGTCACCTGTATTAGCATGGTTCCTCCAGTCAACAGTTTATAATTATTTGTAAAAAAAAAATAGATTACCGAATAAACTCTTAGGTCCAACTTTTTTATATTTATACCAGAACCCCATATGGTAGCAAGCAAATATAAATTTTTAAATACGTAAATATAGATGCAACAAAGACTAAGCTAATTTAAAAATATTTTCTCGCTAGGTTAATCGGGATCTTCACTTGTACAAAGTTCGGTACAATTTTATAAAATAAATAAGCCCTGTCTCAAAAATACACCGGGACGCGTATTGGCATTATGTCTTCTATAGCAACCTTTACGCAAAATTTACGTTAAATTACGAAATACAATGTCCAAACGATATGCTTATAAAAGGGTGGACATTCTCTCCTGCGTTGGACAACTCGTGATGACTATGGAAGCGTCTGAATGCAGTAGATGTTGTCACGATTAGGACGGACAATATCTCCTTTTTTTGGCGTAATCGTCTGTGCTATTATTTTTAATTTACAGTTTAGCACCACCATCCAAACTTTGTTCGTGGTTTGTTCCGGTTAGTAGTAATCAGTTACTTCTGCTTACTACTAACCTAAACTAATAGAACTGAAACTAAGAACTAGGACTGTTTACCCTAATTAAAATTTACCAAAAAGAAGAGGCACTTATCGGCCAATAGACCTAATGTAAAATCCTTTTTTATGTATTACCATAAAATGATGAATTAAGGAAATATCATTTATATTTAATTATTATAGTAGACATTGCCCTTATAATGAGAACATTTCTCTGGACAAAAGATACTACATTCAGATGTTTCAATATTCAGCACGTGGTTTCCTTATGCAGAAGAGAAAGTCGACCTGTTTATGAAAACATCGTGGGAACATTGTCTTGCGTGATTCAACATACATTTTTCTAAGTTTGCGTCGTGTAATAGGAGACAATGCCAAAACGCCACCGGGACATTTTTCGCAAAGGAAAGTCTGAAAAACGAGATAAAGAGGACGCTGTCTGATGTGTGGCTTTTTTTAAAAAATTGTTGGACAATTTAGCGTATTAACTGTAATTGTCCGATTTGAATGTTTGTTGCGTATTTTATTCTACCATTATTCTATCTTTAAGATCCATACACATTTGGCAAAAAGTGTGAAAAACAGTTTTAAACATTATGGTGAACAAGCGATCTCGCTTTTGAAATACGAACGCCTGGTTCGGTTTATTTCCACTAGCCTGCCTCGACCCCCCACTACTCTGCCCGTAGAGCGAAGAAGCGCAAGATGCACAATGTTCAAAGCCGTTTTTCACACTTTTCAATAAGTCCATATCGAAATCAAAGATATATAAAAAGTAGAATAAAATATGAAGTTTAATAATCTGTTTGCCACATTCAAATTGGACAATTACAGTTAATACGCTAAATTGTCCAAAATTTCACTGTAAAATATTTTAACTGCGATTAAAAAAAACACACATCGGACATCGTCCGCCTTTAGCCCGTTTAAACAACATGGTATAAACAATTCTTATTCCGAAGATCATGTTTCAACTTTAAAAGGGTCCAGGTTATGATTTTGTTATTAACCTGTCAATTTTTTCCGACCTTTTTCTTCAAAAAATGCACCAATAAGTATTAAAAAATAACATTTTTTTTTTCAAAAGCTCTTTTGACAGTATCGCGATTAAACTACAAGTTAAATTATTTACACTATCGCATTGTACTTTTATTTTAGGTCGGTAGAGAATTAAGTAATCTCTAATCTGTTTTACTGGTTAAACTTTACTAGATAATCTGACTAAAAAATATAAAGAATGATTTAAAACGTAAAAATTTAACGTTATGTTGGGTTGTCTTAATTCGTATTTTCTGTACGAAAAATATATTGTTATGCTGGGGCTTTATGTGCAAGAAAAAAATCTTGCGCCTCGTTATTTTTCAAATTCCAGAAGCCTAATTTTTATAGGCCGAATATAATCGTGTTTTTAGTATCATATTTTGACCTGCCTAAGGATGGATTTTAAGTCGACCTGTATAATAGCATGGAATCTGTATTATAGTGTAATCAAATTTCATTTACATAATAAACTAAAAGTGGAGTAAAAAGAAGAAGTATTTTTTGGAAATATAGGCTTTCAGGCAGCTGCTCTGGACACGATTGTGATGTATTTGCGCCATATAAGGTTTATATTCAAAAGTAACGTCTACAAAATTAAAAGAAAGATTTCGGCATTACTTTGCGCTTGTTTCCCAAATTAGGATTGTGGAGAAAAATATCTTCAGTTAATTGTTGAAGAAAATATCATAACATAAAGAAGAAAGAAAGTCGGTGTAAGAACTGAAATAGAAAACTAGAAAAGTGGCCATCAGAGTTACGACGATCGAAGAACAGAATTCAGTATGGCAATCCCAAAATGAGAATTTAAACATTAGACATAGGTAGAGAACATGAAGTAAGTTCCTAAATAAGGATTTATAAACATCCAAAATATATAGAGATAATAAAATTACACAACAATATATAAAAGTCAAGGTAAGGTTTTCATTTCACGGTCATCTGTACAAGGTGCGTCAAGGTCCCACTTACATTACAAGTATGTACTTTAAGATAACAATTTAACATATTTGTAAACAGGTATAAAAAAATTAAATATGGGTAACCGTACCGATAGTCGGAGAGTTTGGGAGTCCGAGGGTTGACCAGTTAAAGAGTTTGGGTCTAGGGCTGAAACGGCTAGCCCCATATACTTTAGTACCAAATTAAGGAGGTTAATAATGTGCTCTACACTGGGTGCTACAAGTATTTTGAATTTTCTAAAAAAATCACGGGCTCCAAGATTCTGCAGTATTACTGCTCTATATGGTAGGGGCCCCAATTAATTATTATGTAGTGTAGAACCCCGCGCACATTGCTCCAAAGGGTGGAGGCTCCAGTATATTTCGTCACAATAGGATATAGCACACAAAATGTATGTTTAACATTGTATTGGTATGTTGCAACACAAAAAGCAATTATTTTATTATTGTCTTTTACTGTGATATTTTCTAAGAACGACTTTAATTTTGGTCTAAAAAAGGGAAATGGATTTGAAATATTCTCTAACGAGTTATTCGGAACCAAGTCCAGTCTTAGACGATTTATCCTATAAATCCTATTTTTTGTATATAATAAAGAAAAAAACATAAAAGTTAAAACATATGTAATCCTTTTACAAAACCACTTATCATGAAAACGTGTAGAGTGAACTAACAAGGCCATTATAAAACCAAACCGCGAATCGGTCCGGTAGGACGATAACGTTACCTCTGTGGAATTGTTTATCTGTGTACCGGATCCATACATAATGTGTTTATCTGGAATGAATGTTCCGTGTATACCGGGCCGGCCATGTTGCAGCAACACTTGACATGATTAATAGTCGCACTGTTGCTGCCATTAGCAGAAGTAGCAGGCAGAAATCAGGATTGCGGCACAGTGCATGGCGGCCGACTGCCTGACACCTCTGTTGGGATCGCGGGAATCGCTTTTGTACAACTTGCTAAGTTTTAATTGTTTTTCTGTTACACATTTCCAATTAATAAATATGAATATAAATTTTAAGCAGGTCGCTTAAACCATAAAATACAGTTTTTTATTATGTTTACCTTAAATCTTTAAATAATTCAAAGCGTAAAAAATTAGATCTGCGTAGGAATTGATTTCGGAAAGCGATTTTTTCTTGGAATGATCTGATTCCAAAAGAAATCAATTTCTTATATTTCAAATTTGAGGCAAATGCCTAAATCTACCATATTAAATCCTTTATTTTAAATTTCAAAATTTTAACCTTCCTAATAATTCTTAATCAGCATCACATGGATTGTTAAAAATAAAGATAAGGAATTATAAAACATCTACATATTAAAATCTTTAAATAAGGAAACACACCTATCATGTTATTTTTAACCAAAATATGTTGTTTTTCAGGTCCAGAATAACAAAATTTAAATGAAACAACTTTTTTCTAACCATAGAGTAAGTATCCAAAAACGGACATAAAATTTACTTCTTCTTCTTCCCTGGGAGCCGTCTTGATTAACCACCGGAGGCAGCACAGCCTCGTGGGCTTTTTGTGCCTAATCTCCCATTGTCTTTTATATCAATCCTCCCATTAGTCTTGCTCCTTCTACAAGTCTGTATAACCCCGAGACTGGTTGGTTGATATATTCTTGTAGGCTCATTTCCGGTGGCCCAAATAATGCCTGTCTTTTGTGATTCTTCTTGTGCGAATGCTTTACATTCGCACAGAAACTTGGGTCCCCATTATATGAGCCTATCATGTGTAGGTGTCCTCTTAGGTTATCATGCCCTGTTAGCAACCCTACTGTTATGCGAAGTCTTTTCCTACTTTGTCTGAGTAGTTCTTCCTTCGTTCTTTTGGATGGGCCTCTTATGAAGCTTCCATTCTTCATAGGTTTCCCCTATTTCGTGTTTTCGGATATTGACTAAGGGCAGGTTCTGGCCAAAATGGTTGGTGATCCTCTCGTAGCTCATCCGCTTTTTCGTTGCCTTCTACTTCGAAAAAGGTTCTCTGTTCCCTCCCAGGACTTCAGTTCTTTTGCATTCCCATGTCAGCTTGGACGTTACCTTTTGGGTTTACTAGTGCCCCTAGTGACGCTTGGCTGTCTGTTATTATGCAGATCCGGTTATTTTTATAAGCCCTCCTGTTATTTTCTTTGCACAGTGCAGTAAAGCATATATTTCCGTTTGAAATACAGAACTGTGTGTTCCTAGTGGAATGGAGAATTGTGAATTTCTCATTTTACTGTACACATGCCCGCTCCAGTTCCCTGCTCGGTTTTGGAACCATCCGTATACCAGATCCAACCATGCCGGGGAGATCGGGTGCTGCCACTCACTTCGATCTGGAATTTTTACCTCGAAGTTTTTGTTGAATGAGTATTGGGGAATCATCCAAATTTTACTTGCATTTGATCTAAAAAGTTTTGATTGCTCGATCTTCATAATTTTTTAAAATGTTATCCTTGGGGTAACCCTAAGGGACTTTTAAATAAAAACAACTATTCAGGGTGTCTTACAAAAATGAATTTAAAATTTTAATACATTTTTATATTCCACAAGCGGAAAAATTATACTTGTGAAACTTCCTGTAAAGTTACAATAAGATGTTTCATTTATAAGTTGCTTTAGGTTATCTTAAGAATTACATTTAAAAAACTTACAAAGATCTACATCGCAATTTTTGGAATACAGTTCAAAAAAATATTCCATTTTAGTGTTGTTTTATGTTGATCTCATAAATTACATATCCCTATTTTTTAAAGAATTTTTACCAAAAACTAAATTGTTTAAGAGTTACAGGACTTCAAAATGAGGCTAAAATTATATTTCGCGGCTCGGGCTCCATGCTAAAACCTTTGACGCATCTGGATATAAAGTGTTATTCATATTATAGTTACCATTTGTAAGTATAAAAACTACAGATAATCCGGATTCGATTGCTTTTTTCCTTTATGATTCGTATTGGTGATTTGATTCCTTTACGAGGATCCGGATCCGTAATTTAATTCCTTTTTTGAAGAAATAATTTTTTCACTGTTTTTAACTTGATCGTCATCATCAATTTTAAATCTCCAGTGTAACAAATACATATTTTTTTCATTCGGTTGTCATGCCATTAATTTTGGTATAATACGCTATTTACCACCATTGAAAATAAGCTTTAAATTGTAATCATCCTATCAGATAATAGTATAGAGAAGCATATTTTTCTAAAATTTAAAGTAAAATATGCATATTTATTGCAAAATATACGTATTAAAATTCAAATATTTTTGAAATTAATTCAGCGACTGGAAAGCTCTGTGATTGGTTACAACTTTGGTGACGTCAGTTGCAAGTAAATAAATGTCACAAGCTTTGTGTTGTGTCTTTTCAGGTGTTATTTTTGATCTTTAACTATCTAAATAACTGTTTCTTGACCATTTTATATAAAACACATATTTCAAGTAACATAATTATCCGTTTCGTACCTCAAAATGGACATAAATTTTGTGCAAGCCAATAGCAAAACAATGGCGTACCTACAAAATTTGGGCCCCCCTGCAACTTTGGAGCAAGGGTCCCTAAAAATGCAAAATATGCAAAATACCATTAAAACAAATTAAGTAACAGAAAAAAACTCTGAATTTTGTATGTAAAAAACATGTTTCAAAATACAAACTCTAATACGAAAGAGACAATTAGAAAATAGAAACATATTCAATTTACAAAACACAAACACTAACTTTAACAACAGATATAGTAAACTAGAGATCTAACAAATAAAAATAAATTAAAACTATTAACAGTTTTTATTCCTAGCTTTCATATCAGCAAATTGATTAATCGCTTCAAATTTAAAAGTGTGTTTTATTTTTAAACAATTTTTTTACTGTTAATTAATGTTACAGTTTTATTATATTTAATTAAAATTATATAGTTTTCTTTATAGAGAAAAATTTAAAAATTACTAAATTACTTTTTTTTTAAGCTATGAGAAAAACATTTCTAACGAAGGGGCCCATATAATTTTACGCCTGGGAATTTTGCAGGCGGCAAGTACAACGGCCGGGGTTCTACCGGGCCCCTTGCGTTCACGGGCCCCCCGCCACTGCGGGGGCCAGCGGTAATGTAGCTACGCCACTGAACAGAAACCTACCTAAGATAGACGCATTTATGATTGTGAGTTTCTTTAAAAATAACGCTGACTACTATGCTGCAGAACTCAAAAATGTAAAAACCGCTGTGTAAGTACCTCTAAAAAATTATTTATTTACGTGTTCATCATTTAGTATTTCTCAAAATCTTATTGTAGGTTATGTTTATGGAGTGTAGAAAGATAATGAGTACCATCACTTATGGGAGACGAATTAAAAAAGTGCCCATTTTGTATTTCGTGTAATTTATTATATTAGTTTTCATCTGCAATTGAATAATAATTAAACGTTATTTATAAAAAGAAAAAGTACTAACTTGCTAGGTATTTAACTTCTAGAACAAACAAAATCATTCTAAACCAAAAGTTAGGTTATACCTTAAAGTGTTTATAAGTTATCTAAAGGCGTATTTTTTTTTTTTTTTTTTTTTTTTTTTTTTTTTTTTTTTTTTTTTACTGTTAATTAATGTTACAGTTTTATTATATTTAATTAAAATTAATAGTTTTCTTTATAGAATAAATTTAAAATACTAAATTACTTTTTAAGCTATGAGAAAAAATTTCTAACGAAGGGGCCATATAAGTTTACGCCTGGGATTATGCAGGGGCAATACAACGCCGGGTTCTACGGCGCCCTTGACTCACGACCCGCCACTGCGGGCCAGGTACATATACTACGCCACTGAACAGAAACCTACCTAAGATAGAGCATTTATGATTGTGAGTTTCTTTAAAAATAACGCTGACTACTAGTGCGAACTCAAAAATGTACCGCTGATAAGTATCTAAAAATTATTATTTACGTGTTCATCATTTAGTTTTCTCAAAATCTTATTGTAGGTTATGTTATGGGTGTGAAAGATAATGAGTACCATCACTTATGGGAGACGAATTAAAAAAGTGCATTTGTATTTCTGTAATTTATATATTAGTTTTCATCTAATTGAATAATAATTAAACTTATGTATAAAAGAGAAAGTACTAACCTAGGTATTTAACTTCTAGAACAAAAAACATTCTACCAAAAGTTAGGTTATACCTTAAAGTGTTTAAAGTTATCTAAAGGCGTACTTTGGTTGGAATAAATCGGTATGTATTTAAAGCAGGATATTTGTATACTTACATTAAAGTGATCTTCACACATAAAAACATTTGAATCGATACAAAGCTGTTGGATCTCTTCGAGCTAATTGTTACCACTTTTTGCCATTTAGGATTTGTTGGGACAGATATAAACAGTTTTTGGTGTTTTCAGAGAAGTATTGGTACATTGTGGCACTACACAACATTTATATACACTTTACCCAAAAAATTAAAATTATTAACAAAATAAATTGCACTCGTTAATTTTTTTATTGCATATAGACTTCGTGAAACATACAGGTTTTAGCTAATTTTATAATTTAAACCTTATCATTGTGTTTTATTGAAAATTCAGCAGATTTCCCAGAAATATAAAATGTATTGTGTTTGTTAGGTACCAAAAATAATTTAAAAGATTTTCAAAATCAGTCAAATAGTCTATTGCTAAAGCAAATTAATGACGATGATCCTAATGGCAAAAACAGAAATTTTTTTTTCATACAATAGACAAATAAAAATTTGCTGCTCGTGTTTTATTTTCCAATATACTGCGTGTTGCTTTAGACGTTTTTTTCGAAATATAAAAAATTCTACCAACCATCGACTGACATCACCCAGCACAAAACAATTTAAAACACATTATAAATATTATCTGTTCTTTTGAAATTACAACATACTACACTTTAACATGATCCAAGCCGCATATTATTTTTATGTTTAAAAATATTGTAAATCAGAAGCAACATTTTTAAATCCTTTTTTATTCTTAACATTTACTTAAACTAGCTTTCTTTTCTACCTCCCTCACACATCATTAGCAGAGTTTCATCAAATTCAATAAAACCCCAATTTCGCATCAAATCCCCAAATCGAAGGCAATAATAGTCATTCTTTATTTAATCGCTCGACTGCACGTTGTTTCTGAGCCCGTAAGGTGTGAGCACGTGACCGAATTCCCAACAACAAACATTCCCATCAGCACCTGGAGTAGTTAGTTTTCCCTGTGGAGTCTTCCTGACACAGGGCCGCATTGGAAGCAATTTAATATTTTAATTATTGGGAAATAAAGACCGAAATATTGTGGGCTTTCTGTATTGTCTTACCATTTTCAGTAGTCTTTAGATAAATATCAGGTAACCAAATAAGTTCGTGCGGTTTTTGGTAGAAAAATAGCATTTTTTATTGAGAAACAATAAGACACTATTTATTCGTCGAAGTAATTACCATCACACTCAATGACCTTTTGCCAACGTGGAACCAATTTTTGTATGCAGGACAAAAAAAGGTGATAATGACTTGGCGAAATGTCGGGAGAATATGGCGGGTGCAGTAACGTTTCCCAGCCGAGTTCAGAAATTTTTTCTCTGGTCACTCGTGCGGTATGAGACTTGGTGTTATCCTGCAAGAATATACTTTCTTTCGATTGATCAAAGAAGGCTATTTCTGGATGAGTGCTGCTTGTACTTGTTGAAGCTGCTCACAATACAAGTTAGCAGTGATGGTTTGTCCCCTTTCCAAAAACTTATAATGGACAATTCCAGTTGCTGTCCACCAAACACACAACAAAACCTTGTTTGGTTGCAAGGAAGCCTTGAGCGTGTGTGGTACCGAATCAGTAGGCGACAAATAATGATAAAAACTCTTGGAATTCGAATACAAGATCCATTTTTCGTCGCAGGTTAATAACCGATTAAGAAATGGTTCATTAGCGTTGCGTGAAATGTTTGATGAACAAATGGTAAGACGGCTTAATTTTGTTATCATTTGTCAATTCATGTGGGACCCATTTGCTTAACTTTTACGTCTTTCCTAGCTGATGAAGATGCAACCGAATAGTTTCAGGACTCACATTGAATATTTCTGCAAGTTCTTGGCACGTTGTCCTGGAATTTGAGTCCACAACCTGTCGAAGATCCTCGTTGTTCATGATTTTTGGTCTCCCTGAGCGCGATTCATCGCTCAAACTGAGATCTTCCGAAGAAAAATTTTTAAACAACTTCTGTGCTGTTCGATCACTAACGGCATCATCTCCGAATGCGGTACATATTTTTCGCGCCGCCTCCGCAGCTTTTGTACCAAGTTTGTACTCATACAGTAAACAACTTCAAATTACTGTTTTATTAGTCGCCATGTTCAATTATTAAAACTCGGAATGTTACAATTTTTAGCAACTTTTAATGTGTGTGAGAAAAAAAGGATTATTTCTAAAGTGACAGCAGGTAAGAAACAATTGCTATCGATCAACAACAAAAAATATCCATGGCAATGTGCGATATACAGCAACCGCACGAACTTATATTATGGTTACCTGATACAAATAAAAATAATGGCTATAACTCTTAATACTCATATTTTATTTAAATATGTAAAATAGATTCAAGTATAAATAAAATATTTATTAAAAAAAAAAAAACACAAAAGTTTTGTATTTGAAAATAAATATTTTTTCATTTTACGCTGATTGTATATTTTATCCTTCAATCACTAAGATCAGTCATTTTATTACGTTTAGGTTTTTTAAACTACTATCCCTAAAACAGACAATGTATTATTACTTAATATGGTAAAATATTACTTTTTCAATTTTATTGTTCGAGATACTTACAGGCCTTTACTTACTTTTAATTTGGATTAAAATCTTGTTCAGTTTTATACATTTAGGACTCAATTAAAATTCGGTGCTGAGGAAAAGCTGTACCAATTCATTAAACTACATAATAATATGCATCCTTGGCTACAGAAGCTTCCAGAAAAATTGGAGTTTTATTTTAAGCCAAAAAGCATTTCTTTTTTTTTTTTTTTTTTTTTTACTGACTGTCTTAAATTGTCAAAATAAGACAAAATCTTAATATTTTATATTATATATATATATATATATATATATATATATATATATATATATATATATATATATATATATATATATATATATATATAATATATATATATATATATATATATAAATATATATATATAATATATATATAATAATAAAATATTATGTAATTTATTAAAAAAAACACTGGACCAAAAAATTTAAAGGTTAAGAGGGTTAGGAAAATCTTCATGTGAATTATAATTATGGTTAGATTTGGGGTAAATTAATTATATAACTTTATAAAACATAATAAAAACCCAAACTAAAAAAGTACTAACATCTAAACCTCGCCAATCTTTGTAATATAAGTAGTGAAATTACCTGCTTCTGTTAAGATTCTTCATAAAAAGATAATTCATAAATTATTAAATTTGTAAATTATTTTAAAATATTTCTTGGGCAAAAAATTATATATATATATATATATATATATATATATATATATATATATATATATATATATATATATATATATATATATATATATATATATATATATATATATATATTATATATATATATATATATATATATATATATATATATATATATATATATTATATATATATATATATATATATATATATATATATATATATATTGAAATTTAAGAAAAATCTTTAATTATTTTTAATTGTTCAATAACATTTGATAAATAATTTGTACTTGGTAAATTGGATGGAAACATGCTATTTTAACGTTGTAATCAATAAATGAAAAAACCTTATTGGTAAAAAAGTGATATCAGAAAAAATAATTTTTAAATTTTCAAATAGACAGATTTTACACATCTTTGAATGTCTTTATATTTTTTACTGATTAAACTTAGGATTTTAATACTTTTTTTTAAAGGCTAGTTTATTATTTTTTGCTTTGTAAGCCTTTAATAGCTGACATATGCGGTGAAGGTGTAATTATCACTTTAAACCTTAAAAAACCATATATAATGTCACATGAGGTTTTCCCTAATCCCTCCAAACCTTTAAATTTTAGGTCCAGTGTTAATAAATTACTTCAACTAAAGACATCCCAGGTACGTTAGTTCTTGGGCCTTTAGCCGTGATAGACTATACCAAAAAATAAAAATGACAGTTTCTTATAACAGGGATTAAAAAACAATATTTTAGAGTCATCAAAAAGATACATCGCCAAAAAAAGCAAAAATGCAGATTCTTAACTTCATTATATGAATAATTATATAAGTTAAAAATAATTTTTTAATTGCAAATGTGTTTTTACGTTTTAGATTACAAAAGAATAATTTTAAAAAATTATTGTTAACAAAATAACGCACAATAGAAGTTAAAACAAATATGGCTCAAGAGATAAGTTAAGAATTTTAGGAGTAAAAATCAAAATATATAAATACGGATTATAACAAGTTTCTTTAAAAGATACAAAAATTAAAAAAAACAAAAGCATAATTGTTTCATAATTATTAAATTTAGTATAAAAATTAGTTAAGACAAGCTCTTAATTAAGTTAATTAAAGGATCTTTTTTTATTAAAGCTGAGAAGTCATAAGCCTGTGTAAGCCAAATGTTTAGCAAACTGAAAATTATAAAAATAAAATAATAAAAATTGCAATATTAAAATTAAAAATAAACATCGGTTAAGCGTAATCTATTAGATTATGAAAGTCAGGAATAGCCGTTATCCAAATTTTAATATTTAGAAGACTTTGTCATAGGTTGTACTGAATACAAAAATATTTCCCTGGACCTCGTCTTATGCTTAAATACATGCACGGCCTAGCAGTCGTGTGTCACTGCAGCGAATAATGTAACAATGTTCAAAAGGGTTCGACTTACCTTTCTTTCAAAAGTAGGAAAAGTGAAAAATAGAAGCACTTTGTAGATTACTACCGATTCTGTTAACACTGTACTTTTACCTGAAGAAACAAACAAAGTAGAAAGTTTGGAGCCTCTTCAGATGGGCTGTAAAGGGATGCAATAGATTACCACTCGATTTTGTTTTATAACGAGTTCCTAGAGGACTTATATTAGCTAAATCCTCGGAGTAAAAGCCGCGATAGTATTCATATACTTATAAAAGAGCCACGGATCTCTTACAGCTCGTCGGTGGACAGGAAAAGGAGGCTTTCCTATAGAGTTGTGGGAGACGCTATTCCCAGACATAAGTACAATATTTTAAAAAGAAAGCTGATACATACAGAATCTACATATTAGTAGAAGATAATTACTTTTTGACTTGAAAGACGAATCGGAACATTTTTAAACTGCTGTGGCTATAAATACCATTTAGGGCTAATCTTAAAAGGTTAAATAACACTTTTTTTCAGAATCTGGCCGCTCATAAATAAAGGATAAATACTGAATACTTTTTTTGCGACAACAAACATGATTGTGTTTTTGAGACATTAAACTGTACATCTTTGGCGCCTTAATCCAATTTTAACTTAAGATCCTGTTAAAGAGACATTTGCAATTTGATCTTCTTGTTTTTAAAATAAGGTTTAGAAACTGACTTGAGCAACAGATTTGTTATTCAATGCAGACACGACCTGCAACCAAAAATATTTAAAACATTATCCACTTGCTACCTAAATATGCTTTAAAACTTTCTATTTCAAAGTTCAATCCTTTAACTTAGTCTTCTAATACACCTTGCAGATAAAATCCAATTTAGGCCCAAAGTTGTTGTTCCTGACGACGACGAACAGTTGACGGAGTCCTGCAGAAACAGCAGCCACTTACCGAGCCGCACCGCATCACAACAATGAGTGTTTATGATGGCGCCTACTCGACTATCGTCATGGCAACACCGGACGTGAAACACCTAGCTGATAATAGTGGAGAAGAGTTCTTTTATAAAAAAACAAATATTCTCTATAATTTTCCTTTAAGCTAACTTAAAAGTGGTTTCATCTAGCGAGAATCTTAAATAAAAAATTTAAAGAAAAAATTTGTTATAAACGGATAATAAAAATTATCTTTGCTTTAAATTTAGTTGTTTTTTTTGGGTAATAAAAACTTTTTTAAATCAAACAAGGGTATTAATTTAAAGGCAAAATATGCCAAAAACCATTCTTGCAAACCGATCTTAGCGGAAAATTCTTGGCGCTTAATTTTGGAACGACGTTTGACTCGTGGCGTTCCTACTGATAGTTTGTAGGGATTTTATTCAAAATTGACGAGTTTTTGCTGTGGGAAAAGGGACAAGTTCATTATTATTTTATTTAAAATGCTTCTCATGTAACCAGGACCACAAAAAACGGTCAAAAATGTATGTGTGGGCGAAACAGTTTTATTCAACACGCCGCGCTGTTCGAATCGCCGGATACATAGATGAAAATAACCGTATGTGGGGTCTTTAGGTTGTGGAAATTAAAATCTTTACTTTACTAATTTTTTTGGGATTTATTTCGGTTTTAGGCAACCAATTTAGAGATGTTTTAGTGGTTGTTATTTGAATAACAAGGTTATAAATAGACTCATTGTTTGTTTTGTGTTTTTTTAGTTGCTATACCATAAATCGTTAATTAAGAGAAAATCATGCATTATTGAGGGCTATTAATGAATGATTTTGTATACCCTAATAATACTTATAACTAAGCAAACGCAGAAAAACTTAACTTTTATCATGGCGCGTTTTATTTGAATAATCCGACAGATACATACAGCATGTTAACGTGTGTTACCTTTTAAACTCATATTTAACATGTTTAAGAAGGTTAAATTATTTAAAAAAGTTATCAAGTCGCCAGACCTGATTACTTTGTTAAAGGATATATAAAGATAAAAATGTATTTTCACCGACCGACCCTTTAAACATGTCAATAGCTTAAAAAGGATAATAATCGCTTGACCTTTGAGAATCCTTTAAGTTGTTTTAAAAACAGTTTTTTTTTTTTTTCAGTTTACAATAAGTTGCATAAAGAACAAAGTAATGACTATATTAACTTTGAAATTTTACTAATGTACCGTTTTTATGAGTAATATATTTTATTTATATTCAAGCTTTTAATTCTCAAATTTTTGTGTAATCTAGTGAAATATCAAAGTTTATTTTTTTCTTAGGTTAAACTTTTGTATATCATAGTGATTTTGTTTCGTCTCTTAGTAATGTTTTTTTCATGTGTCAGGAACTGCGTAGAATATGTTATTAAAATATATTTCCATTTTACAATATTCACATATTTGAGAATTGAATAAAGCAAATTATTGTTATAGGAAAAAGTGTCCCGTGCATTGGTACCGCTAATCTTTATCGTTCTTAGCGAAGTCAAACTATATGGAAATCAGTAAATGTTAATCAATCACCAAAAAGATACAGTGCAAAAAATAACATAGCTGTATAAAGCGGTTTTAAGTAAGAGTATTCTTGGGAACCTAAGGCTGGGTTTACAAATCAGAATTTAATTTTAGTATTAGTTCTAGCTGCAAAACCCGGCGTTAACCGGGTCGAAATACATTGCACGCTTAATAATTGTACAATCACTTATCTATCTTATATTACTATATACAAAACTTATTTATCAATTATTTTATTAAAATAATGATTAGTTAAGTAATTTTGAATTTTTGGTAATTATTCCAGAAATTTTAAAAACTTTCTAGATTATTCTAGAAACTTTCTAGAGCATTCTAGATCGATTACAACACTTGCACACATTTTGGAACTTCCAAGATCATTCCAAAAATTATAGAACTTTCTGGACGTTCTAAATGGATTACATCAGTTGCAAACATTTTTTAACTTTCTAGATTATTCTCGAAATTTTTAGAACTTTCTAGATAATTCCAGAAGCTTTTTTAGACATTCTAGATCGATTACAACGATTGCACACATTTTGGAACTCTCTAGATCATTCCATAAATTTTTAGAACTTTCTAGACTATTTCGGATCGATTTTCACAGTTATTTTGGAACTTTCTAGAAAATGACAGAGATATATTTTCGCCACCCACAACCACTCACTTCCACCCACCGCGATCAAACTCCCTTACTTGCAAGTGCAAACCTAGGGCTACCTACCACCATAACTATTAGTGGGTGGCAGTGGGTATTTATGAAGAAAACGATGGACATACAAACACATAGTTTCCTTATATATGTGTAATTGGATTAGCATATCTTAAAAAATGGTGTTTCTAAAAAGTTTTTAACTGATTTTCGTTGTTATTTTCTTAATTTTTTTGTTAAAAATTGATCTAACATATTAAAAAAGGTCATCCATTTATTCTTTTCAGTAATAAGCATTATCGCTTTAAAATCGCAAAGAATTTAAAGATTTAAAGAAGCCAGTGAACAAAAAACAAGACAGAAAAGGAATTATGGCAATAATATCTATAGAATATGACAAAGGATTTTTTTTAGTTACATGAGGGTATAATCAAATCGCTTTAATTGCCTGTTGTTAAAAAAAAATTAAATATGTCTACAAAATAAATGTAAAACACCTTTTGTTTAATCTGGGTCGTCAAACAACAGCAATAGCTACTGTTAGTTGGCATTTAATTCACATACATGAGTAGCCTTTTTATTTAATTTTAGTATTGAGTTTTTAATATTGGAGAGTTTTAAAGTTGTTTATTGAAACCACAATTGGGGCTAAAATTATTTTTGTTTTATTAAATATATGTTTTTAAAATCTGCTTCTTAAATTATTAACACGCACTAAAATTAAATATACAAAACTAGCCTAAATGTAAGGATGTTAACATTGCGGAAAATCCCCTACACTAAAGACAACCTTTGCAGTGACACAAACTAGACGCACCGGCTCTCGGCTTTCGTCCCTTTTAATCAAAGTTTTCCACAAGTTTCGGAAGATATTATTGGACCCTTGCCGGCCCTTTAGACTATTTTCTTTTTATATAGGACAGTCCGGGAGCAAAACAAAATAACTCTAAGATATTGTCTCTAGATAGGTGTAGTCCTATAATATGGTAAAATTTATTGTTGGATGCCAAAATATGACAGAGACAAAAAAAGGAAATATAAAATTTACGTACTGAATATGAAATATGATTAGCTGATATTCAGGTTAATATATTATTTTACAAATAAACTAGCTGTAAGAATTCTAAAAATACTAAGTTACAAATAGCAAAAATTTAATTATTTAACAAATGTTTTCTCGACAAATTCAAATTTTTGGAACGGAGGTGAGCTCTATATTTCAGTGGTGGATTCATTTACTAATACAATGGTATTTAAGTCACTTGGTATTACTTCGATGCAATTCCCAAAGTTAAGTAACTAATATGAACTCACAGATATAAAAAAAGTTATGTTATCTATGTTGATATGAAGTTTTTTTCATAATTTAACATGTAGAATAATTGAAAATTGTTGGAACCACATATTTTGACGTTCGTCAAAGTCTACTTTTGCCAATAGTCTTGGCAACTCTTGTTGCAAAAAAAATAAATAAGTAGGTCCGTCACAGTTTCATTAAAAAAATAAGGCCCTATAATTCTGTTGTAAAGTATGCCGCACCACACATTAACAGACCAATGGTGCTGGTGTTGAACTTTACGGACCCAGTGTGGGTTCTCGGTTGCATAATAGTGCATATTGTGCCTGTCGACAGCACCATAATTTCTAAATGTAGCCTCATCTGAATACATTAAAACTTTTTAAAAAATTCGGTTTCCTTCAATTTGGCCACGCAACCACTGTTACGCACCTTTGAAAATCTTCATCGTAAAGTTCCTGATGTAACTTAATATGATACGGATGGTATTTAAACTTGCGCATTGTTCGGTTTGCTGTAGACTGTGACGTATCACGCAGTGCGGCTAATCTACGACTACTACTTTGAGGATTCTCCTGAACTTGTAACAATAATTCAAGTTCTTTTTCATCATTTGTAGCTATTTTATTGACAACTTTACGTTTTGAATGTTCCAAACTGCCGGTTGAATTAAAACGTTCCATTAAATTTTGAAAACTCAGAGGACTAGGTGTTCGCCGCTCTGGATAATTCGCTCTGTATAATCTTTCAGCCAGAAGACAATTTTTATCTGCCGCGCCCAAAACATAAATCATATCAATTAGTTCTTTTTTGGAAAAAATCATTTTGAGTATAGGTAACTGAGCATTAAACTACAGTAAAAACGCCTAACTGTAAAACTGATGAATTTAATTGTTAATGTCATCCAGTATCAGTGACATTATTTTCATTTGTTTTCCATGGCCACTGGGATATATTGACAAAAGATTCTCTCACGAGAACAAAAAATCCAGAAAAATGAAAATATTTCGAAAACTATTAGGAATAAGGATAGAATATCCTCAACAAAATTTTTGACGAGCTGTAAGATGACAGTAAAATATATAGGGTGTTCCATTTGAAAAAAGTGAGATTTTTCAATTAAAAATTTTCTGATTTTGAACCGAAACTGAGAACACCCTGTAAATTTTAAATTTTGAAATTTTCATGTGAGTATGTTTTTTTTTAACCTTGTTTACTAAGAACACAAGTTAGGAATCGCTTAGAGACAAAAGTAGTATTTTCACAGTAAACAGGTGCTTAAATGCGATATATTTTCATAATAAGTCGAATTAACTCGAAAACTATAACTTGTTCGTGTATAAAACCTATAATAAAAATTTTTAAAATTACACGTACAATTAAAAAATACATTCAAATACAGGGTGTTCAATTTAAAAAAATCTAACTTTGTTGCATCCTACTTTTTTGGCGCACTATGTATAAATGAAAATATTTTTAAAATATGCAGAATATTCCACCATACCTTACTACAAAAGCCCATTTTCAACAAATTTTATCTTCAAGGCATAAAGCTACTCGGCGCAATCGTTGACTCACACATATTATTTTTGTTTTTTATTATTTATTACATAGTTTTTCTGAAGTATAGGTTAACAAATAAACTAGAAAGTGAATTTAAAGCACGACGTTTCGCACATTATGTAGTGCTTTATCAAGTTTTATTCTTGTAGTTGTTTTAATTATTTCTTGGAAGGGCGGGATTCTAACCCAAAAAAAGAGATGAGATCAAACCAAAAACAAGTAGGTAACATAAGGGCCAAGTTCCTATCCAAAAATATCAGCCTCTTAAAGTACTTAATCTAAAATTAGACCAAGTTCTATTATGACTTAGAACGTTTTTTACTGATTTGTCTGTATAACTAAATGTTTTTGTTTCATTAATATACAGACCGTTTTTTTCCTTAATACAGAAAGATCAGTAAAAACCTTCCCAAGTCAAAAAGAAAGTTGATCTAATTTTAGATTTCAGTCCTGTAAGACTCCGAGATTTTTGATTAGGAACTTGGCCCTTATTTTACATAAGTGTTTTGGTATTATTTATAAATTACCAAGTAAACTTTAATCTTATACTTCACAATACCAATTATTTTTAAAAATAAACAGTCGATGGCCTGTCTGCATTTATTTCTGATATTAAGAAGGAAACAAATTAGACCAAAAAAAAAGTAACAAAGTTCTTTTATTTAAAATAATAATGTCCTTAAAAGCCAAAAACCAACTTTTAATTGCTATGCTATAGCTTAAAACACACCGGCCAAAACTTTTAAATTGCTCTAAAGGTACAAATTCAGCTTTTGACCGTCTCTGTGACGAAAATCCTTTTAATACTGATTCCGGTTTGTTTGCACGATTCACGTTTCAATTAGTGGTTAAAGTGGCCTGTCCTTTACAAGCTCCGGCAATGATTTCTTCTTAATAATTCAAGCTTGGCTCTCGCCTGTGACCAACTTCACTTTGGACCGAGACCGGGGAGAAAACTTATGTTCAAAGGTTTGCCGAAGGGAGAAATGGACAACGGTCGCCAATTGAGACCGTTTATGTATTTTAATCGAGAAATAAAAGGCCTTTCGATGTATACGTATTGATAAATTAATTTTATAAGAAGGGTATTTAACAGAAAAATTAATAAGAGAGTAGGATTTCTTACGATTTGCCGGTTATGAAGTGGTAGGTAATTATGATTTTAATTTTAAATAAAGAACAAATACTGCTAAGACTTTTAAAAACTTTACAGTGTGTCCAAGATAAGAATGAACAGCATGGGGATCTCCGAAACGGTAAGAGATAGGTGGGTGGTTTAAATTTGGTAAAATTGCGTATTGGGGAGCTCAATAATATACCATTAAAAAATTAAAGTTATATTTCATACTTCCGGAAATCTGGCGAAAAAACTAAAATTGTCGATATTCGATTTCTGCTTTTTTAACTAGTTTATTTCAAACGTTAGAAAATTCTAAAAATACATTTTTGTTGGAACTTTTTAGGCTTTGGTGAAGTCAAAAATTTCCTACGACCTTAGTGTTTTTGTAAAACCATAATCAACTTTATTTTTTTAAATACGGCCCTGATTTTTTTAAATTTTTTTGAACCCCACATTATCCCAATTAAAAAAATGTATAAGACTTAATATTTACTTAACAAAATGGAACGCCCCTATATAAAATCATGTACGTTCCTTGTCTAACACTCTGTCTCTTATGGAAAACATGTTTATTTAACAGAAAAATATTGAGTGTCCTCATCATTGTAATTGGGATTAAAACTGCTTCAAAAAATGCAATAAAAAATCAAATTACCCCTAAAAACATTAAATAATGGAAAATCAATGGCCCAATATACTTTTTCATTTAATTATTCAACTGCCCATTGACACAATATATGTTGGTGCCAACATCGGCCCTTATTGCGTTCGGCACACCGGCCCATCGACACTTATCAGTCAGTTTGCCAATACTTCTACATATTGGCCCTATGATATATTTATGGAGGCCCACTGTTAAAAAACCATTGGGGTGTTAACGATATAGTAACTAATATTTATCGATGTTTCATTTAGGGCTACTGTTGGAAAATCATTGGGATATTAGCTAAATAGTAACTAATATTTACCGTGTTTCATTTAGGCTTACTGTTGGAACACCACTGGAAAACCAAATGAAATAAAAATGTAAAAATTTTGATTTTTATTTAAAAAAAAAATATATATATAAATACATAAAAAACTATAATATATTTCCTTGAGCACAACAAAACAAACGAGGCACTTAAAACTATGTGGTTTGCAGATGAATTTAAAATGTCATAAGATAGTCTAACTACAAAAATACGAAAAAAAGTCAGAATTAACATAACAGCCCATAATAATACCAAAATATAATAAAAACAAAGATTCTAAAACTATAAAATATCACCATAATATACTTTTCATTTGCCAAAACACCAAAAAAACACAAAAACTGCCAAAAAACGGTACAAACATTCCGATTACGTCATCCCTAATCATTCACAAAAATTACCAAGCTTCTGGAAAAGTTAGGTTATGATGGCACGCTTCACTTTAAGTTGTCGGTGGTTAGGCAAAGGGCAAACAAACACTATCTAACGTACGCTGAGTAACGAATAAATGCAGTGGGCCAATGCTTAATTAATAACTTTGGATTTGTAACTCAATAAATTAATAGGCCACTGTGAATATATCATTATGTCTTTTTTCTGTCGAACCATTAACTAAGGATTAATATCGGGCCAACGAATGGTGATAGACACAGTCAAATTAAAAGACGCTGACATTAGTGGACCATCACAGTACCTTTAGAAAATCGAAAAACGCTGTTTATAGGGAGGTTAATGATGGTTTAACAAAAACAAAACGTCGTAAAAGAAATTTTTGACTTCAACAATAGATAAAGCGCAAAAAGTTTTAATGAAAATTTATTTTTGTTTATTTTTAAACTTTTAAAATACGCTCGTATGAAAATAGAAACAAAAATTGGAAATTTTAGTTTTTTCGTCATATTTCTGGAAGTACAAAATAGAACTTTAATTTTACAACGGTAAATAATTGAGCTTCCCGATACGCAACTTTGCCAAACTTAAACTAACCACCTATCTCCTACCGTTTTGGAGATCCCTATGCTGTTCTTATCTGGGACACACTGAATATTATTCTATTTATCGGTTTAAGTAACTTTTTACTGTCTGGGCGACATATTACTTTGATTTAAATTTCACAACTTCGCCATAAATTAGCCTACTAATAGGGAGGGTTAAGGTAAGGAGGACCATCTCTTGTGGCTGTTTGGCTCAATAAGAGGCCCAGAATATTATGAGGCGCTGGTGTAGCGGTGTGTAAGGTGTAAACTTGACCGCAATATATTAAGTGAAGTTTAGAAAGGGTTCTCTGGATCACAAAGCCATCTTAATTTTCTGCAATTTGGGGGCATTTTTGTAACTCAGAAATGGTGATCCTGGTATCTTTAGTATTCATGCCCATTAGATTTTCTTAAGTCAGATGAATAGATGTTTTAGAGCAGTGTTTCCCAAACTTATCTAAAGCGCGACCCCTTTTTGTTAAAAAAATTGTTCACGACCCCCTACTCATCACCCAAACCAAAATAGCGACAAAAATAGCGTGCCTAATTTACAACTGATGGTTTCTCAAATTTTATTTTACTTTACTGTTTAAGTTTAAACTAAATATTTAAAAAATTCAACAATTATTTTAATAATTGCGATCTGTTTCACTAGTAAACTAGTAGTACTTCTGCCAGACTAGCATTTACAATAAAAATAAATAATAAAAAGTCGACTGCACATTGTACACCGCGACATCTTTGTTTGTGTCTACATCGCAATACTTTTCCATGATATTCGCGAAGGCTCTACTCCTTACTTCGCTAGTAGATGGCACTCTGGAACGTTCTCGTAGCCTCGTTTCGGCTTTATATAAGCGGCGATGTGCAATGAGACCTCAGTTCGAAACAGCGCGTTGTGGCGAATGCAGCGGTATTAAGTAATGAGAAAATATTTTGGGACTTACGTATTCCCGTTTACGTATTTACGTCTACGATAAATTACAAATTATGGATAAGTTTTTAAAAAGAAGTGAGAACCATCTACGTCTGAAAGTGGCAGTAATAAAAGAAAACAGACTTTACAGTGATGATTATCTTAAATATGGTTTTACCATTATTTCCAATAAACCACAATGTGTTATTTGTGGAGAAGTATTGTCAAACGAAAGCATGAAGCCATCAAAGTTACTTCGACATTTAAATAGCAAACATCCAGATAAAAAGACAAACCCGTAGAATTCTTTGAAAGAAAGCTGAACGTCCTTCACAAACAGCAAGATACTTTTCAATTGGCAACCACTACTAACGAAAAAGCAATTAAA
>JAHBCN010012338.1:0-26985 GCA_019359885.1 Listronotus oregonensis
AAATATATATAAATATATATATATATATATATATATATATATATATATATATATATAATTTGCATATGTGGATATTTTATATATAGGTAGGTATATATATTATTTGTCTGTCCACGTGATTCTGAAGTTATGGCTTCAGCTAAAATCATGAAATTTGGCACAGTGGTAGTCTTTAGCAGTGGCTAGAACCTAACAAAGCCCGTTTTTGGAATTTCGGGACAAAAATAGGAACAAAAAAGTGTTTTTTACGGTTAGCCGTACGGAAGGCGTCTTACGGAGACAGAGGCAACTTAATATTGTCTCTCGCCTGGCGAAGACAGGCTTTTCATCTAGTTAATTATATATTTTACAGATTTGATCCAGGAAAAAACACAACCAATTTTAATACTCACTTTAAGTAATAAAAGTAAAAACATTAAATACCTTGCAATTTTCCGATTGTAATTTGCCATAACACATGTTAATAGCTTATTAAAAATAGTTAAAGAATGTCACTGTTCGTTTTTATATCAACTTTACAACCAAGTAATAAAAATTTTATCTTTGTATGTAGTAAAATAAAGTTGTTATTCACTTCGGAACCTATATTTTCTTTTAATTTCTTAATTTAGAATAATATTATTTGATATTATAAAAAACATATTTTTGACATATTGATTGAAATATTACAAACACAAACTGCATTAAGTAGTGGTATGGAAGATACTTGCAAAATATATGCAAAAGAAAAATAAAAATCTAAATGTTCTGGATGTAAAAAAAGTGTTACCGTTCTGAATTTTAATATATTTGTTTAAGCGTCAACAAAACCACAATTAGAAAATAGTTTTTTAAAAATATGTATGACGTAATCATATTCTTTTTCTTTATTTTTTAATAAAATTATAGTTTCACAACCCAATTTTTTGAAAAAAAAATACACTATGGTTTTTTGTATGCCATCGTTTTAGGCTCTTTTTAGGTACCTTGGTACACCCATTTAATAAATATATATTTTTAAAATTTTGTGGTTCTGCTAGCAGCCAGCCAGCATAGTCACAGTTGTATACACCAAAAACAAAACGTTTTAAAAAATCGTATACAGGTGTGGAAAGTTCAAAACCGAACATGGACGTTTCGCAAGTAGAACAAAGAAAACAAATAAATCACTAAAACAGAGTGAGATCGAATTTAAACTAGGACATACCCGCAAAAATACCTTCAACACCGCTCGACGAAGAGACAGCGCTTGATACAAGTATCGACACATTGCAAAGCTTTGTCTCACTTCTTTCACACAGTTAAAGAGGTTGTCCGTTTCTGTTTGATACATTACACTTTATCCCTATTTTCGGTTTTAGATTTTCCACACCTGTATAACAATACCACACTCCATTTTTTTGGAAAAAATCATTGATTTTTTTAAATTTTTGGTACGCCATCTAATCAACCATGATAGTCTTGAAAATGTATGTTATTGGGTATTTAAATTATAATTAATTATATTAATTAAAATATTATATTTGCAAATAAATAAATAAAATATCAATGTGCTTTTGTTGGCTCAATCTAAGGCTGGCAGATACACATGCAAAATAAGAATATTTACTACGTAGGGCAATTAAAAATAACAAAACTAGATATACTTGAATCTAAAAAATCCTAAAATGGCATATCTAAAACAAAGAAATCAAAGTATATATTTTTTCAAATATTAGTTTGTAGTATTTCCAAGTATGATTTTCTTAAAAAACTGAAGAGCATAAAATTCAAAATATAGTATTAAAACAGCCTACAAAAAGAATATATGGCATGGATATTGTTTTTAAAATGGCGCGTGGGTTTTTTTTGCTTCACTTTAGGCAAGCAGAACCATAAAGTTATAAAAATAAATAGGAATAAATGATACACTTATCGGCGGTTGTTATTTGAACAAAAAACGCAAAGGATAAATGGGGAATGTAGTTGTGATAAAGATGTTGTGTATATGCAATAGTAACTTTGTTAATTGTTTAGAATCGCGGTTCCACTTATTTTTGGCCATAAAAAATCGAAAAATTAAGTAATCGGCAAGATTTTTTTTTCAAAATATTCTACTTTTCGGCGCATTAAAGAATATAACTGAATAAATATTCAATAATTTGATTTTCTCCGAGTAAATTCAATTTAAAAAGCCTAAAATTTTATTTTTTTGCTTGAAATTTTTAAAAATATTTTTTTTCTTAAAAACTCCTGTTTTCTTTTCTTAATCTTTATTAAAAATACAACAATTTCAAAAAAAAATTAAAAATATACATTTCTCGATTTTTTTTTTAATTTTTAAAAATTTGCAAAATTTACAAATTAGGTTTTTTTTTGAGTTGTCAAATATGTTTTTTCTGAAAGTTTATTAAAAATAAAATAATTAAAATAAAAAATTTAAAAATGTCAATTTTTCGAAATGTTTTTTTTTTTTTGAAAAATCCAAAAATTAATATTATTAAATTTTTTATTTTTTTTTTTTTAAATTATTTGTCATTACGCGTAAAATATGAAACAAATCACTAGAAGTTGTTTAACTTAAATGGATGCATTTTATTAGGTTTAAGGTTTAAAGTGAGTGGACTTTTTACGCCCTCCACTGCGACCGCTCGGTCTATGGTGACTCGCACCTTTTTTTATTTCTCCCAATAGAATCGGACTTCTAATGAATCCAAAACCAGATTGGGAGAGAGTTCTTACATCTCCTCTTACTCGTGTCGCTACCGGACACAAGCACAATGTGTTCTGATGTGTCCCTGTCTCCTGGAGAGTATGACGAGCAGACGATTAGATCCATCATGCCCTCCTCTCCCGGTCTAGTGACGTGGGTGCTACCGGTCCTTTGTACGGGAACCAGATGTTCTTTCTGAGGCCGCATCTCCGGCCTTATCCTATGAAAACGGTCCTATCCGCTTTCTGTTTAAAGCCAGGGAACCCTTTTTCCTATAAAGGCGGTTCTGTCCGCCTTCTGTTTGGATTCAGGAAACCCTTCCTAAGCACCTGTTTGTTCGGAATGGATTAGCCCTTCCCCGTGAAGCAGGCGCCGATGACTTCAGGGGCACCTTACGAAACGGATTCACCCGTTTCGGTCGGCGCACCTTTGTCTGCTTGTGACCTTGAGTGGCACCTCTCGAAATGGATTTATCCGTTTCGGTCAGCGCACCTTTGTCACTTTTTTCCTATGAAAGCGGTTCTGTCCGCTTTCTGTTTGGAGCTAGGGAAGTAATAGTCCACCACGGCAGAGCCCCGCATTACCGCATTGTATTAACGAAAAACTTGAAAAATACGCATTTTTTATCTTCAAAGTAAAAATTTACAGATTTTTTTTTCTTAAAAAATTCGTAAATGCGCCGTAAAATACAACAAAATAAAAAAAAAACATACCGTAACATCCGTTGTGCCATGGTAACAACCAAATTGGTTTCTATAAAAATAACGTGAAATGCTGCTTAATTAATAATTATACTAAAACGAAACCATGCTTGTAAACGCGAAATTTTTATGGGGTACCTTCCCCTGTTGTTGTATTTAATTACTGTTTTTTGTACTTGAAAAAATAATAAAATTTTATCTGCAATATGGATTGTTCTATTAAACGATTTTATTTATCGAACACCACGCTGATTTTAATATTTTTTTACATATGAGGATTTTTTGGGGCGCTGATCACGAATCTAAAATATTTTTTTAAACAACCTCTTGTTTTTCGAATTATGAAGCCTCCAAGCAGAGTTGATAAGATTGCTTTTTTGTCGATGGGCTATTCAGAAGAACAAAAAATCGCTATTATGCGTCTTTTTTATGGTAACAATAATAATGTAACGACAGTGCAAAGGGAATATTACTTATTATATCCTTAACAACGGGTACCATCTATAGATACTATGAAATACATACAAGTAGTAAGAAAGTTTTTTGAACGAAAAAGCTATAAAATGAACAAAAGCACTGCAGCACGAAATGAAAACAAAGTTTTGGATATCCTCGTTTTCTCAGGATAATTATTATACTTTTTCTATTGGACTAGCACTAACTACTTTTAATAACTTTACAAAATCCTGAAATATCAATCTCGGATGCGGCATCTGAACTTAATAACACAGATTATAAAATTTATTTCACCTTAAAATTTTACAAATTTTATCCTTATAAATTTATGTCCGTTCAAAATCTTCCTGAACAAAACATGCAGGACCGACCTAAATATGCATTGGGAATAGCTAGGTTTATGCAGCAGGATCCAAAGTTTTTAAATAAAATTCTATTCACCGACAAGTCTTCCTTCACTTTAGTAGGAATGTTTAATCACAAAAATAAACATTATTGGTCCAGAGAAAACCCCTTACCAAATTTAGCAACATAACAATTTTTTTGTTTCCGTGGCTTTCTTGATACTAATATGAAACTTTTTTGTAATTTATTAATAATTTAACCTTAAATATCTCAAAAATGGTTCATCCAAATATCATCAATGTATATATTTGAAATCAGATGAAAAAGATCTTTCGTTGTAGCGCATAATATACGGGGTGTTACATTTAAGAGTATTTTTCCATTTTTTTATTGAAATATTTTTTTACTGATAATTTCAAAAGATAATATGGAAAAAATCCTACAATTTTTATATAAAATATTTTTTTCTGTCTTCAAAAAGAAAGGCCTCAGAAGCCACGTAAATATAATCAAAGACCCTGTACTATTCCAGCCTTAAAATATTTGTTTATTTAACAAAACAAAATACAAGCAGTTATATTTAAAAATAATAATATTTTTAAAAGCTGGTAATTTTTTTTAAAATCAAATAAAAATCATCATTTTTAAAAAATAATAACCGAATTTCAAAAGATAATATGGAAAAAAAACTACAATTTTTATATGAAACATTTTTTTCTGTCTTCAAAAATAAAGGCTCCAGAAGCCACGTAAATCTAATCAAAGACCCTGTACAGATACAAAGCAAAACTGGAGAAGTTTTAACATGCAAATTTCGTTCGTGTAGTTTTTGCAAGTTTGCCGCTTTGTCAAAACTTCTAATAACTGGCAGGGAACGCCCGGCTACATAAACGGGGCAGAAAAGAATTTAGTATTTGGCAGCGTTTTATACAAAAGCAAGTGGTGGGCAAACTAGGTTGTAGAGCAGTATGTACAAAGTGTGGTAAAGAATTGCAAGGTCTATGGACAGACCAAAAAGTCATTGTGAAACTAGTGATATCAGCAGTGGTCTTGAAACTCTTCATGGTGATCGTCAGTCACAGCCTAAAACTAGCCAGAGTGAAATTATTCAGTTGGCAAAGAAACAGAGAAACGATAATTGTGAAAAGGGAAGTGGAGGTGAACGTCAAAATATTTTGTTGTGCAAACTGGATAAAATAAGAAAAAAGAATTGAACATACAAATAGCCAAAGCCGTTTACGCAACAAATTGCAGTTTTAGAGCTATAGAAAATAAGGAAGTTCAAAAGGGCACAGAAATGCTAAGACCTGGTTACCTTCCACCATCTAGATTTCAGTTATCATCAACACTTTTGAATGAAATATTTGAAGAAGAAAAATCTAATAAGTTATCTGGACAATCTATTTGCATGTCGGGTCATTCCATGCCACTTCATCCAGGTCATGTCACCCATAACCTCAGATTTGGCTGAAAATTTTTTTTATTTGTTTATTTGAACATTCTAATAACATATACCAAGTTTTAAAAAATTATCTTTAATAGTTTTTAAGTTATGCATTTTTGAAATTTAGCAAAATATGGTTATAATGGCGTTTCCGAGGCTACCACTTTCGGCGACATTAATATATTAAAAAATCCATAACTTCTACAATATTTAACATAAAGCAATAATTTTTTTACCAAAATGTTCAGAAAAATCAGAGGATTATAGAAAAAATATATTTGGTTAATTATTACTTCATATTTCTATGGAATGCTGTGCTAAATTTAAATTTTGAGTCCTTTTTTAATTCGCAAACAAAAAATCTTTAAGAGCGATTATTGACCAAAGGCATAGCAGAAACCAAAGTATTTTTTTTTTAATTTATCCTAAAGATGTAAACTAAAATAATCTGGAATAAAAAAGATGATTTTTATATTTTTAAAAAATCATAAAAGTTACAATTTGGTTATGGCGAATAAATCCTACAACATCAATTTTTTAAACTTGTTATCAGTTTAAAACCTTAATATTCCCTCTAATTGCAAATAATTTTTTTTATTAATAATGATGCATTGTAAACACTAAAATATATGCACTGACCTCAAGATATTTGATGTGTATATGTACATTTTTAACTGTTAATAGGCTGTACACCTTAATATTAAAGCTGCGGCAAATGATATGCTAATAATCTATTTACAAAATAATGTATTTATTATTTACAAGGGCTCATTAGCTTGTACATTTTTTTATAGAATATCATTTAGGACTTTTTAACAGTTGAGTAGTTACCCTAATTTTATACATGGGTGCGTATGTGCTTCAACATTTTCTTACAACGAAAGTCTACTGATTGAATTTCTTTTTTAGGGAAATAATACATCCTCCCTGAGCCATTAGTTGTAGGTGGATTGACACTTGAAATTATGTTGCATAGAGGTGTCCAACAGATGTCTTCTCTTGAAGGCCAGTAAAACGATTTTGCTGGTCCGTGGGGATGTAGAAATTTAACACGAACATCACACTCAATTTCATTTTTTTCCAACACTAATCCAAAATACCAATTGTCATCATAAGTGCACACAATGTACTCATTTACACTTATATCTACCATTTTCAGAGACGGTAATTCATTTACAAAATCAAATAAATATTGTACTAAATTTCTCATCAAAGCTGATAGGTTTAGTGGCAATTTGGTCTGTAGATTTTGGAATAAAGTGGTGGAATCAGGTTAAGAAGTAAATTTGGAGCAAGTTTTTTATTTATTATTTTACGTTAAAAGGCCCAAAAATAACTGTTTACTTCTGTTTGATTTTATGTTTTTGCATTTTTGACACGCCCTGTATGATAAAAATCTATTTTCTCATTGTAGTTAACATTTTTTCGACAAGAAGAATTTTTTATCAAGAATGACTTTTTTTCGTATCTTGTCATTTTTGGTTCATTTGTCCTCTTGTTAACCGCATCCACTGGGACATCCCTGTAGATTGATTTAAAATCTAATTTCAATTATATATTAAGTAACACCAGTCATTAGAGACATTTTAATATTACATTTTTCGTAGGTAACAAAAAAACGCTAAAACATTTATTTGAAAGTTAAATATTATGTGGTCAATTCTTTTACTGATTATAGAACAATATTGAAAAATGTTATTTTGCAATTTATGGGGGTAATAGAGGTTTTAAACTGGACAACAAGAATTGATGTTGGGATTTATTCGCCATAACCCAAATTGTAATTTTTTATGATTTTTAAAAATATTATCAGGTAAAAATCATTTATTTTATTTCAGATTATTTTAGTTTACATCTTTAGGATAAATTTAAAAAATATACTTTGGGCACTGCTATGCCTTTGTCAATAATCGCTTTTAAGATTTTTGTTTGCGAATAAAAACATTCTCAAAATTTAAATTTAGCAAAGCATTCCATAGAAATATGAAGTAATAATTAATCAAATATATTTTTTTATAATCCCTGATTTTTTCTGAACATTTTGGTAAAAAAATTATTACTTTATGTTAAATATTGTAGAAGTTATGAATTTTTTAATATAATAATGTCGCCGAAAGTGGTAGCTTCGGAAACGCTATTATAACCATATTTTGCTAAATTTCAAAAATTCATAACTTAAGAACTATTAAAGATAATTTTTTTAAACTTGCTATAGATTATAAGGATGGTCAAATAAACAAATAAAAAAATTGTCAGCCAAATCTGAGGTCATGGGTGACATTTCATTTTTCTATTGGATGATTTGAAATGGAATGACCCTGTCTTTAGATGGATGTCCAATGTGCAATAATGAATATAACTGTAAAGTTACCAGTATTGTTACAAATAATGCAAGCAACTTGGTCGCTATGAAGAAAAAAATACCGAGTCGCCCAATTACCCTATAATTACATATGACTGTTGGGGATACTTACTTAGTTTGCTCTCCAAAGATTTAGAAGCATCGCAGATAAAAGAACATAATATATAGTACATATTGTAAAATACTTCAGAAATACCCATTTGCAGTATAAAGAAAAAGAGGACAAGAAATTGGTCTTACCTCAGCATATTCGATGGAATACACTTTCAGATTGTCTTGAGTTGAGATCTATGTAAATGAGTGGCCAAAATTGTTATTAATATGTAAAAAACATAAAGATCAAATTAATCCAGTGATTTTTTAAAAGTTTTGACATTAAAAAGAATGGCTGAAATTTTCTACAGTTGCTAAGACCAATTTCTATAGCACTGGTTTCAAAAGGGAACAAAAAGGTGTTTTTTTCTCGAGAGTTTAAAATGGAAAGGCTGGGGCTATTTTTGACAGTTTCGAATAGGAAGAAGAAAGAGGCTTGCGTCAATATCAATTATTTAAGAACAGATATGTTCAAGCTCTAACCCCCTTTCACTTGTTTGCATATATTTTGGATCCTACAATAAACAAAGAAGAATACCCATTACTAGCTGAAGAAAAGAGATGCTCCACACATTGTTTTCAAATATGTTGCAGATACAGGATGATTACCATGACTAATTAAGTTGGAAGCTAAGTCGGACCCTTTTCACAAAACTCTGTTTTCAGAGGAAATAATCAAAAATGTAACAGCAGTACAGTGATGGAGATCTCAAGAAGATGTTTCAGAAATTAAGCAAGGACTTCAAATAGTGATTTTTTTTTATGTCCCTTGGGCCTGCTAAATTCAAAGGATGTTTTCTACTTATGGACTTGTACATTCAGATATAAGAAACAGACTTGGCAGTGACACAGCAGCTAAACTAGTATTTCTATTTAAGCATTATAACACTAAGGTTTTTTTATACTTTTTTTGTCAACATTAGGTATTTTTTTGTATTAAAAAGGTTTTTTTTTTTTGTTTTCATTTTTAATTTTTTTTTAAGTTTTATTTTTGTAATAAGCAGCTGTTCTTTTCAATTATTATAATAAAATAATAAATAACACCACATCAAAATTTGCGGGGTTTTTTTTTTTGTAGACAAACCCCTTTTTAAGTTTTAAAAAATTTAAACTTTTTTAAAATTTTTTTTATGTTTTTTAAATACAGTGATTAAAATCATGATTTTAATCGTAGAAAAAACGGGAGGCAAAAAAATTTAAATAGGCTTAAAGGGATTCAAAATTTAGGTATGGTTTTGCTAGTGAATAAATAAAAATTGTGTTTAAATGCAAACACTGCCAACCCAGTTTAAATTTTTTTTACCCTCCACAGCAGTACAGTAGATGGTTTTAAAAAATTCTAGATGATTTTTTTTAACCCACTGCATAAATGTATTTACCTAACGTGCTAGTGATATCAATTTATAGTTTATCATTGATACTTCGGTAATATAAAAAAAATTGACATTAAAATTAATTCCGCAGTGTTTTAAAAAAGTAATCTGATTAAATTAAATTTCTGGTAGATGATATGGGTAATATGTTACATCTGAATATTTATTTGACCTAATAAATGCTTCCTGTTAACAGTGCTAGACTAAGCCAGTAAGTAATAATAAAAATTATTATCAAATGAAGCAAAAACAAACGTTTTCATAAAAGATTTAAGTTGTTTATAGGTAAACAATTCTTACATTACGAAAATCAGTCTTCATCGAATCCATGGATGTGCGCCTATGGCTTATTTCACTCCTGGCACGATGTACTCGCCTGGAAGGATGACCACTTGACATTTTTTCTTATTCTTTCACTTTATAATTTTAAAAATTTCTAGGAGCAAGAATCTGCAAACCCAAACAAAAATTCAAAAGTTGTCTAGTGTCTAGTGTCAAAATAATGCCTAGAGTGATGTAGGTGTATGGAGGTTAGAGAGATAAAGGAGCACCATCTCTAATGGCTGTTCGGTTCAAAAAGTGGCCCAAAACAGCACTAAATAAAGAGACGCTGGTATAGCAGAGGGTATGGTGTGAACCAGAGTTTATAATAAACTCTGATGTGAACCAACGACCTTGACCACAATAAAGTAAAGTTTAAAACCAACGACTATTATATTAAAGCACTGCTTAAGACGATTTCGCCACGTTTTGGTAGGTACTTTTGGTTGGTCAAAAATGTACCAACCGATTTCGGGACGAAAAACGATGACGTCACAACAACTTTGGTATCTATTTTGGTCTGTCAAATCACATACCACGCTTGAAGCACGGTTAGTTGATTTTGGTAGCTTTCCCATCTTTGTTTAACTTGGAAGCTGATTGGCTAGCTATTTTGATTATTTGTTTATTTATTTTTTTTTTTTTTCAATTTGTTGAAATGAGTGCCAATAAAAGTTATGAAAACGGTGTGACGTTCCTAATTAATAATCATACATTGACGTTCTTTAAGAACGATGAGATCTGCTCATTGTTATGAAGAGGTTAGTAATGATTAGAAGTTAAAGGAATTTTGTTTACACACTTCTTTCACCCGCTGTAGCTATCAGCTGACGAATGACAAACCAAACAAATTCGGCTTAAATTAATAAGGTACGTCATTTTCATGACCTCAGAAGATACCGACTGGTTAACCAGTTATGTACCAACCAAAACGTGGCGAAATCGTCTTTAGTTTGTCGAATTTGTCTGCCAAGGTCAAACTCGCTGTGACGTCACCACCGGTGCTGGCAGAAAGCGCGTCTATGCATTATATAGCATTTTCTGCAAATTTAGAAAAAGTTTCCTTATGCAAAAACAATTTTAAGCAAAATTAGGATCCTATACATTTAAAAATATTGTCTTTACATTTAAGAGAAGGATAATATAATTTTATGTTTGTAATAAATTAAATTTAAAGGAGGAAAAATTACAATATATATATGTATATTATTTTATTATTGCTACTACCCTAAAGCATTTTATGAAATTAATTTGGAATACTTAAAAAACAAGTATAAAAACATGAAATATTTACACACAAATTTATTTAGAAACAATAAATCACCATAAGCATAAGAAAAATATAGATAATTTTAATTAAAGTAAATAAAAGTCACATTTAATTATTGTTTACGGTTATATAAACATAAATTTAAAAGTTA
Source organism: Listronotus oregonensis (assembly GCA_019359885.1). Lineage (NCBI taxonomy): Eukaryota > Metazoa > Arthropoda > Insecta > Coleoptera > Curculionidae > Listronotus > Listronotus oregonensis. Next base: position 11,188 of record JAHBCN010012338.1, read on the forward strand.
AACGATAAACGAAAATAAATCACCTGCCCTTACAGACGATTAAACAAAACCCCCTTTGCTGAAAAAATCGTGCCCATTATCCTTCGTGTTTAAATCAAATAACCCCACAATAAAAAAACGAATTGAATGAATTGCCTTTCTAAAAAACTTCATAGTACTTAATAACACAATTTTCAACAAAAAACAACAGAAACCAGAAAACCCTTTAAATCACACACGATCAAATGGCCAAATAAATAAAAACAAAACTATTCAGCACCAGTGCTGACACCAGCCGCTCCCCGCTAGCGCTAAATTTTCCAACGTACATTAAATGGAACTGAGCAGTCCTATAGTATATAGTCGCTGGTTTAAAACAAGGGTAATAAACTTAACAATGAGTGCTAGATCCCATTGAAGCCCATATACGCCAATTTAAATGTCAATTCGGTATTTTTGACGTAATCCGTTTGCCTGTTTGTTTTGTTTACAAGTGGTATAAAGTCTTAATTTTTTAAAATGTTATACATTACTGTTCTAATAGTAAGTGCAAATCCAAAATGGTTTTTAAAAGTTAAATATTTAACAAAAATTAATGAAATAAATCTACTTTCTGGGCAAAATTGGCTAAAATATTAGCCAAAATATTTATATGCCTAATGGTTAATACTCAAGAAATACCTGCCCTTATGAACAAATGGGTTTACCCAATAACAATAGGTAATAAAATCGTTAAAGGTTTATTGGGGTATGGTCCGTCAAAAGCCATAACGATATACTTTAAGACAGACTTTTATACCAGAGCTGGTATGGATCCTTCAAACAAGGAATCGATTCAGGAATCCGGATTCTCGAATCGAATCACCACTACCAATCACGAATCCAGGGAATCAATTCCTACTTATCGGATCACAAATCCGGATCATCTTTAGTTTCTATACTTACGAATGGTAACTACGATACGAATGATACTACATAATCCAGATGATTAATCAAGCGTCAAAGATTTTAGCACGGAGAGACCGAGTCGCGATATACAATTTTAGCCTCATTTTGAAGTGCTGTAACTCTTAGCCAAATTAGTGTTTACTAAATATTATTCAAATTTAAATATGTTATTTCTGAGATTTCCTTAAACTGTATTTTAAAATTTGAGATGCTAGATTTTCATAAGGTTTTTAAATGTGATTCTTGAGATAACCTCAAGCGACTTATAAAGGGGACATCTTATTGTAATTTTACAGGAAGTTTCACCAGTACTGTTTAATAATTTCTCTGCTTACGGCATTTAAAAATGTATTAAAATTTTAAATTCATTTTTGGATGACACCCTGAATAGAAATAATTGAGTTGTCCCCCAGGGTTATCTCAAGGATAGCAAAAATTATGAAGATCGAGCAATCAGAACTTTTAACATAAATGCAAGCAGGGCCGTATCTGGACCAAAATTTTGGGGGAGGGTTACGCCAGTGGCATTTGATAAACTAGGAATAAAAAAAAATTAAGTTTTACTAAATAAAAATTTTTGTTAAACTAAAAAACAGACTTAACAACGTTAAAATTTTAAAAATAATAATCATAATAACAACTGAATATTTCTTTGTTTTTCCCTCGCAAAACGATTAAAGACTTGCGCAGTATCAATTTTAATATTTCTATGTACGCTTTAAAGAGCAAGTCCTGTTAGCCGCTCTTGACCAGTTGAATTGCGCAAATAGTCTTTTAAACGTCTTGGCGATGAAAATGATCGTTCCGAGGAGGCTGTAGATACAGGTAATGTGGCTAGAACTTGCAACAAAGTAAGAATATTAGGAAACAAAGATGCTGATAATGCATCAAGAGCATTTTTGGGCCTTTCTGCTTGAGGCAACTCAATCCAGTTTTCTTTCCACAACTGTTCTGCAGATAACGTATCTAGGTCCAAAAATTCCTCATAATAATAACAAGTTATCTATTTTAACTGTGTGTGCTTCGCACATATTTGGCACTAGTCAATATAACGATGAAAGTGACTTTTCGTGATTTGCAAATCTTGCAGATAGCTCTTCGATAAAGTGATTAAAAAAAGGAATTGCAATTGTGATTCGAAAATATTTTTCTGCAGTAGCTACCAAGACATTTAAAGGATTCTGCTGTCGTGAAACTATTCTAAGTATTTTTATGCATTCTTCGACATCTACAGACTTTATAATAGCTTCGGATTTTATAAAAATATTTTTAAATTCCTGATCTATATTCAGTCTGATAGTCCTGACCTTACTAATAACAGTATTCATATGCTCTCACAGCTCTAAAGAGATCAAAATCCACAGTCTGTAGAATTGTGCATAACGGTAAAGTAAAAGCAAATAAATTGGACGCTGTTAACATACTGATGTTAAACTCATTGGTCATAATAGCTCGAAAAAACTGCAAAGCTTTTGAAGAAGTTTCGATGTATTTTACTTGTTTTAATTTAATTTACATTTTTATAAAATTTGCAATAGATTTTATTGTTTCGATACAATTTCTGATCAATATTATTAATTATATTTTAATTCATAAGCAAGACTTTGGGAACCCCCTATTTTTAAAGTCACGGAGCAGCGTTGCACGGTTGTTAAATATCGAGCTTGACCTTGAACATAGACGCACCTAAAACGTTACCCGCAGATCTTGACTATTGCTATTGTAGGTTTATTTATCGTTGATTTTTAATGTAGAAAAAGTGGTTTTGCAGTTTTTTTTTTGACCAATAAAGTGATTCAGATACTTTTTTTTGTATTTTTGACCGTGACTAAGTAAACTATATATTTTTCAGAAAATCTTTAAAAAAAGAGATATAGTTACCAGTCGTTTTTATTTTATTTTACGTTATAAGATTTTCGGGATTTTCGGGGGGGGGGGGGGTTGACCCCCAAAAACCCTCCTCAGATACGGCCCTGAATGCAAGTAAAATGTATGCCCGTCTTTGGTTACCACACTCTATGGTTACGCAAAAAAATGTTTTATTTAAATGTTTCTCTGGACCTAAAAAACAACACATTTGAATTAAAGATCTTAATATGCAGATGTTTTAAAATTTCTTAATTTTCGAAAATCAATGTGATGCTGATTAGGAATCTTAGGTAAAAATTTGGAAATTTAAAATGGCGTATTCAAAATGGCGGATTTTCGCATTTGTCTTGAAATAGAAATATAAGGAATCGATTCCTTTTTGGAATTGGATTCTTTTAAAAAGGAATCGATTCCGGATCATTTTAAAATTATATAAGGAATCCGGATCACGGATCCTATTTTTAAACAGTAATCGATTCTTGAATTCGATCCCTACCCTGCTCTGATTATTACTAATTGTAAAGAGGATTTAAATAATAAAACTTTTTAATTTTTATTGTGTGGTTTGAGACTGCAATGCAGGGCCAAGCTGCTCTAAACTTAAGGGCCTTCCATCTGTGCGCTGATTATACCTATAAAATTCAAAAATTTAGACAAAAGGTACAGGGAAGAATATTTACATATTCAACAAAATTTTATTTTCCCACTTTAGGATAAAGAATATATAAGTACTTTATCATTTTTTTTACCTTTGTATTTGTTAATGAAAAGTATATCTATATCCATTTTCATAGCAATAATGAAAAGATGTAAGAGCGATGATGCTGTTAAATATTGTAAATCCTAAAAGCACGAATGAACATGGCCAAATAAAGGGATTATAGGGAATAAGAAAAAAAAAACAAAAATTTTACGTTTTTTTATTTAAATAAAAAAATTCCAACTCGATACATAATTATATCAAAGAATATTGCAAAATTAACATCAATAATCCTTTAATTTTGTTTTATTATTCCACAATATACATAACTACATACTTAGATAATAGCCTGAAAAATAGTTACATGAAAATTTATTTCACATTCTCTAAATATAACACTAGGTTTTTATTTTCAAAATTTCTGATGGTATTTAAACCACATTATCACAAAAAGACATTTGTTTATCATTCTATCAAATTATGCTACAATTACATCCATATATACAAGAAAAAAATGTGCACAATGTATACATATTATTAAATTTAATCAGGTAATAAAATTACAACTGAACAAAATTTTACAAAATTGAAAAACATCTTATATAAATACACAGGAAACAACCTTATAAATCCTTGAAAAGGTTATCTGAAAATCAATAAAGTATAATAAGGGAGGTATATAATCAGAATGGGGTACCAAAAAAAACTTTAACCATGACATTTTTATTGAATTTTAGCCATTTTACACATTTTTTGAGTCCATATAATTTTTTAAAATATAAAAGATCAAAAAAACGTGTAAAATGGCAAAAAATCAATAAAAATGGCAAGTTTAAAGGTTTTTTTTTGGACATGCCATTCTAAATTTTTTACCAATTTATTGTAGATATAAATAAAGATACTTGGACTTATTACAAATATAATAAAATGGCCTAAATTGAAATTTTGAATTTTTACGAATATGGCGGAAAAAGGCCGATCTTTACCCACCTCCTTTAGTATTAGCCTGAGAGCTGGCACCAATTTTTGGGTAGGTATTTGAGGCAAGCTGAAAACTTGTCATATACTTCTCCTATTAAATCCCAACACGGAACTGCAGACCTGGCAGGTGAGTAGCGGGGCTAAATCAACCCCTGAATTTTTAAAAATATTTTTTTTTTCAAAAATGTATTTGAGGCAATATGCAATTTTTATATGTTGTAGTTGAATGTTTAAAGAATTAAAAAAAATAAGCCAGACGATTCTGTTGGGGTTATAACCTTGCCAGGCGCGTGCAAAAATGTTTTGCAAAAAATATAAAAAATGTATTTGAGGCAACTTAAAATTTTAATAGGGTATTATTTATAACTAAAAAATAAGATTCTCAAAAAGACAGATCATTTTGGTGGGACTTTCCATATGCCAGGTGATTTAAAAAATGATGTATAGATGCGACTGAGTCTCGCTATATACAAGCTGCTGTATTGTAAGAGAGAACGTTTATCGGCAGCTGCATGGGTTCTTACTTGCCGCGTTACTATTGGCTCTGGCGAGGACACGTCGCTTACAATAGCTATGAGGTTTCTAGTCGGAATCTCGGAGTCGTTATTCTGAGTCGTATAAATATTGGTGTTACAAGTGTTTTATAAGTTAAATAATTTTAAAATGTCTGGTGAAAAATTAGATTGTGTCATTTGCAAAAAAGACGATGATAAAGTGATTGCTTATGTAAAGAAAACTCTCAAAAAAAGTCATGAAATATTAGAGATCCGTAAACATTATGGATTAATATATAATAAATAATAAAAAATTATATTTTTATTTAGTAAATAAATCTGATTTTGTGATTTTATATTTTTGTTATCATTATTTTCTTTAATACGTTAGTCTTTATTAATTTTAACATAAAAAAAAATATTTAATTTCGGTATAAATTTTAAGTTTGAATACTGTCACAAAAAAAGTAATTTTTTAAATTTTGGATGTAGCTGAAAAAATCTGAATAAAAAAAAATTTGAAACAAAATTTGTTTTAAAATTAATTTTCTAAAAAAAATGTGTCTTCAGATTTGTTAAAAAAAAACAATATTTTTGCTCTAATGTTAAATATTTAAGTAATTCATTACATTTGAATTTGTATTAAAATTAACTAAATAACAAATTTTTGATGATAAAAAAAACACAAAAAATATTTCCATTTAGCACACACAAATCAACACAATCATTTTTACTTAAACCATTTTTAGCAGAAATTCACAATTGTTTTTATTTTTTTACTCCGAAATTTCGACTATAAACTTCATGGCTATTGTAAGCGACGTGACCTTGCCAAAGTCAATGGTAACGCGGCAAGTAAGAACGCAGACAGCTGCCGATAAACATTCTCTCTTACACTACAGCAGCTGTTGTATAGCGCTACTCAGTCGCATCTATACATATTTTTTTAGATTATCTGGCATACGGAAAGTACCACCAAAATGATCTGTCTTTTCGAGAATCTTATTTTTTAGTTATAAATAATACCCTATTAAAATTTCAAGTTGCCTCCAATACATTTTTTATATTTTTTGCAAAACATTATTGCACGCGCCTGGCAAGGTTAAAACCCCAACAAAATCGTCTGGCTTATTTTTTTTTTAATTCTTTTTAAACATTCAACTACAACATATAAAAATTGCATATTGCATCAAATACATTTTTGGAAAAAAAAATAAATATTTTTAAAAATTCAGGGGTTGATTTAGCCCCGCTACTCACCAGCCAGGTCTGCAGTTCCGTGTTGGGGTTTAATAGGAGAAGTATATGACAAGTTTTCAGCTTGCCTCAAATACCTACCCAAAAATTGCTGCCAGCTCTCGGTCTATATTGTCATGCAGATCGTAAATAAATTAAATTTTGAAGTTATTTTCTCAAATTTACTTAATAAATTATCAAAATGGATCATTTTTGCCTGATAGGCTCCTTGCACCTATTTTTTAATTGAGTTAAAATAAAAACATATATTTAAATCACATATACGAATTTTTATACGAAATTTTAAAACAGAGCCATAAGTTTTTAAAATTGCAATATAAATCGCCCGCACCGAAACAATATTTAAATTTCTCATTACGTCACAAGATATAATCATGTGAGCTTCTTTTGACAGTTTGTTGTATTTACACTTTTATAGGAGGTTATATAGTTCTTTTTTGATATCTGTGAAAGAAACGCGTATGGATTTTTTTTGCTCAGAAAGGAACGGAGTAAAAAATGTAATATTGGAACTTAGCATACCTCGAGTAGTCACAAGCCGTTTTGGTCGTCAGATTTAAAGGGCCAGCATGAAATTTAAATCGTAATTAAGCCGAAACTATTTTTTTCTAAAAAAGATATTTATTAGTTGGTTCTAACAGGTAAAAAAAGATATTTGACGCGTTTTTGGATCAAAATAAATTTTATGCAAAGAGCCCATTAACTACAATAATTATTACTTACCATTAAAATAACCTAGAAGTACTTAAAACAATTCAGAATACCGAATTAAATTCAGTATTCTGACACAAAACGTTAGGATTTTCGCATTGTCAGCATTGTGTTGATCTCCCATACAATTCGCCGTAGATGGTCAATTACTTCTTTAAGCTGCTTATTTTTTAGCACAACTTGTTCCATTACTTCTTTGCTCTCTTCACAGGCTAAGCGATAGGCTTCAGAGTTCTTCTTTTCTTCATGTTTTGGATCCAACTCGTCTAAAAAAAAACAACAAAATTAAATAATATATCAATAATTCCACTTACACTTTAATTAAATGCGCAATTCTAAAAAATTATTTATTGTTCAAGTTATTTACCTTTAAAAGGAATAAGACTTTCAATATGCGTGTACTCCATTCCCTGTATCTGACAGTTTTCATTACACTTTTCATAAATTAGTCTTAGCCGCTTAAAGAGTACTCTAATAGTACGTAGAAGCTCCTGTACTTTTGCCTTTTTCTCATTGCTTGCGTTGGACGATTGGGCAGTACCAGCTGGGGGCTAATAAAAAGAATATTATAAGACTGAAAAAAATATTTTTTTTAAACACACATTCTACACTCGATGAGTTTATAATAATATTTAACTGATTTTGCCTTATATGGTTTTGTTAAGTTGTTTGAAAAACTATCTGCATAATCATATAAGAATTGTATGAATTATTATTTATTGTTTTTATTAATCAGGATTTTTTTTTGTAGTCAATAATAGAGAGTGGTATATTATTTATTATGTTTAAATTTATAGTTTATTTTTTTTTAAATATATAAAAAAGAAACCTATTAAATATTGTAGGGGGTCATTCCATTTCAAATCACCCAATATAAATAAAATTTGTAGCTCAACATTTCTGATTTTTCAGATGTCTTTATCATCAATTTTCTATACAGTAACAATCACAATGGCGGTTAAGCGAATTTTATTGACAGATTGTTTTTAAAGATATTAGAATAATTTAAAAACCATTGTATTCAGCATAAAATGTTTTTTAGGAAGGTACAATTTTGAATTTTCCATATTGCAAGCAAATCATTAAAAATATTTTCTGTAATAACTCGGAAAAGATCGACAAATTTATCTTTTTAAAGACCACACATTTTGATTAAGGAAAAGAGACACACTAGTAATTAGCTATTTCTGTGTTAAATACTTAGATTACTACCTGCTGTTAAAGTTTCAGCCCTGAGAATTGACACCTTTATTTTCTGGAGCTTTTCAAAAATGGCCAATAACACATTAACAATTATTTTTGAAGATCAGTTTCTAAAAAGGGACTGAATTAAAACAAATGAAAATTTAACAGAATTTTCTTTATATTAATATAAACATCTCATAAAAATCTTGACTGAGACTCAACTACATTTAGATTAATAGAGCAGTGAATTTGAGTAAAAGCGCTGCACTTTGACACACTTGTTCATTGTCGGGTTAGCACCAAGGAAGTTTAAAGGTGTAGGAAGCCCAATGCTATGGCCCATTCGATTAAAAAAAAATCCAGCCCAGTATGAAAATAACTGTCAGAGTTGGCCCCGCCGATTCTGCGCAATAACAAAATTCCACGAAATAATTTAATGTGTTGGGGCCACTTACACACTGATAAATCAGTGTGAAGTTGGGGCCCAAACATTATAATTTTATGAGAGCCGGAGTATCGTTTTTTGGATTGATCAAAACCTTCTTACTTTAGGGGATTAGTGTTTATTAAATTGTGACTATAATTTTGTGTTTATTGTTTATTTCTTATAATATCGTAACAAAATGACTAGAGGGGTTTATGGTTTTGTCTTGCAAATCCAAGGGTAACATAACCCCCTTTTTTTTAATTTAATTAAGAATTTTTTATATTTAAATTAGGTGCTTTTATAAGACGTAACGTTAGGTAACCGAATAAATAATAATATATCAATTATGAATAATAGAAAATGAAAATTTCATAGGAAATATTAGTAAAAAAAAGAAGGCAATCCTAACTATCTTTTTGTTTCCCCTGTTTTTATTTCTGTGGATTTTAAAAAAAAAATAAGGTTTTTTAGGTACTTTTTTCATTTAAAATTTAGAACATTTTTTAAAAGGGTCAAAATTATTGATTACTGGGCAGACCGGAAATTTTAATAAACAGGTCCCTCAATTGAATAAAGGAAGACAATTTTTTCGGTTTAGGCCGATTACAAATCAAAAAAAAGGCAATTTTTCTTTTCAATCTCAAAATTGAAAATCAAACTAACCTTATTTACACTATTTTCCCCCTTTTTTTTTCACAAAATTCTTTTTTTTTACACTAAATTGGCACACAATATTTCACAAACACCTTTTTAAAAATGTTTATTTTTTAACCTTTTTTAAAAAGCTATGGTTTCCTTTAACAAAAAAAATTTCCAATTTAAGGAAAAAAATGTAAAATAAATAAAAAACAAGGTTTTAAAATGTTTTTTAAAAATCGTGTGCCACTTTTGAAAAATCAAAAGGACAAAAAAAGGGGTTTGTGAGGTTTTTAATTTTAATTTGATGATGAAATCTAAAAAAATTCCTTTTTTTCAGATTTGTAATCAGGCCCCCCCCGTTAAAATTTATCAAAACGGGAGGGGCCTTTCGAGACAATACCATTTGTTTAAAAAAAATTGTTTTTGGTTTCTTTTTCTTATCAACTTTTAAGCTCGACATACTGTACACACAAATTTTAAATACTGTTACAATGGATACCAGGTACCAAAGGTTACTAAACATTTTTAACCACTGTTTTTGTCTCGTTTGTTATTAGTGAAAATATATGCCTAAAAACAGTTTAAAATTTTTTTTCTTTTTAATGTACAACCTGAATCTCAGGATTAGATTAAATATTTTTCTTGCCCTTTTAACCCCAAATTTGGGGAGAAACATAATTACTATTTTTGTGTTTAAATTTATTTTAAAAAAATACCTGTTTTATTTTTTTTTGGTAAAAAAACAATTTTTTTAAAAATCAGTTTCTAAAAGGATGAATTTTAAACAAATGGAAAATTTAACGCCATTTTCTTTATATTAAAATAAACATATAAAATCTTAATAATACACAATAATTTTTAAAAATTTTTTAGAGCAGTAATTTAATAAACTGCCAACAATTTGGGTTGCAACAAAAACTGAATGTTGAATTACAATTTTATATTTTAAAATTTTATATCATTAAAAATAATAAAAATTAATTTTGGGTTATTTGATTTTATTAGGTTAATTATGGGTTTAATTTATAGATACAAATTTAAGATGAATAACCATTTTCATCAACTTGATAGATAAAACTCAATAAGCTTTCTAACAAATATGTTAGTTGGGCCTGTCATGTTGCTACAAGTAATTAAGAGAGTTTTGCAAGTGTACACTTAAACTTCTCTCCCCCCCCTCTAACCCCGAACCTTTCCCGCAATTAAAAAACCCCTTACCCCTGCTTGGACATCAGACTCAGTTGGTGATAGCACTTTGATTGTGAACAAGTTCTTGCCAGTGTAGCCTATAATTTGGATTTAGGTTGGAGTATTCTGCAATGCCTCCATAGCCAAAAAATCAATTGTTATTAGTTTCTTGAGAATAATATTTTTTTTATCAATTTAGTATGAATTGTTTTGTGGGGGACTTAATAAATGAACAGTACCACTACAAGAAAGAAGTTCCTCAAGAATTAATTAGGATAAGTGACTTGCCAACTGATGAACAATATTTGCTAAAACTAAGAATTTCAGAAGAAATATCTGACATTTGCCATTACCATAAAGATAAATATTTAGACAAATACAACATTTTAAAACAAAACTAATAGAAAGATTTAAATGTTGTTTATCAGTGAAAGAAACAAGGAGTTACCACAGATATGTTCCCATAAGTGACAATTAAATAAGATGTTTTGTCACTTCAATAGGTTTAAACTTTGATGATTATCAAACTTCAATACTTTTTACAAATATATCATCTTTAATATGTAATAAATAATGGACAAAAATAAAGGAAATAACGATGTTTTGGTTAATTTCTTTTATCATTCTGGACCAAAGATTGCATTTCAAATTTCTAAAAATGATATCCCTTGGGTACCTGCCAAGAAAATAATACGAAAGGTAACTTCATTCGAACTATCTGGTAAAACCCATAATATAAATGAAAAACTGTGCAGTAATATATCATGTTTGTTTAATTCTATATTGAAAATTTCTGCTGGCAAGTAGTTAAGTTCTAAATCTAAATATGAACGTAAAAAAACAGTATTGTTTGTATGTTGTACACAGGTTGAGGTGTACAATAATATATACGTAAATTTAGTTTTTGATCATGTTATGTTCATTGTTGTTAAAAAATAAAAATACTATATAGTTAATTAATTGTTTGTGTGATATGGATTAAAAAATATCTTAGCAATGTCAATTGTAATTATATTAAGTTTTTGTGTGCTAACTCGGCAATGAAGAAGTGTGTTAAAGAGCAGCACTTTTACTCAAATTCACTGCTCTATTACTCTAAATATAGTTGAGTCTCAGTCATGATTTTTTTATGAGATATTTCTATTAATATAAAGAAAATTTTGTTAAATTTTTATTTGTTTTAATTCAGTCCCTTTTAAGATATTGACCTTCAAAAATAGATGTTAACGTGTTATTGGCCATTTTTGAAAAGCTCCAGAAAATAAAGGTGTCAATTCTCAGGGCTGAAACTTTAACAGCAGGTAGTAATCTAAGTATTGAACACAGAAATAGCTAATTAAAAGTGAGTCACTTTTCCTTCATAAAAATTTGTGGTCCTAAAAAGTGAAATTTGTCAATTTTTCCCGAGTTATTACAGAAAATGTTTTAATGATTTGCTTGCATTATGAAAAATTTAAAATTGTACCATTCTAAAGAACATTTTATGCTGAATACAATGGTTTTTAAATTATTCTGATATCTTTTAAAACAACTTGGCAATTAAATTATTTGCAAACGCCGTTTTCTCCTAAAATTCGCTCAAGCGCTATTTAAAAATAGCTGCCAGAAAAAAATTATCGCATACTAAATTTTTTCAATGTGTGTTTTGTGATTGTCTCTATATAGGGAATTTATAATGAAAAAATTAGAAAAATCAAAAATGTTGAGCAACATGGCTTGGGTGATTTGAAATGGATTGACCCTAGATATATTATTTCATTTTAATAAGTACACAGATATCAATGCTTTTGCATTAAGCTACTCAACAAAAATTATTTTAAAACACATATGGCATAATACAGGGTGTTTCTTAATAACATGTTAATATTTCAGAAAGTTATTTGTGGTTCCACTTTCAGGAAAAACTTCATATAAACATTTGTCTTAAGAGTTACAGTGCTAAAGTTTTAAAAAAACATTGGGTACATTCACGTTTTTTGGAAAACCTATAAAATGATAAGATATATGCATATAAACCGTATAGTAACCTTAAAAAAATTTAAAAACATATTTCAAGCAAATACTGTCCTTTAAAATTCAAACGCCAAGAATTGGCGCCAAAAAAGCTTTCCGAAGATCACTGCCGTCTGACGTCACAGCGCGAGGTTTAATTTTATTACGGCATTACTTACGTGGCTACAGTCGAAAAAACGTAAGTTGCTGTTAATATCAAGAAACATTTACAGCTGTTTGAATGAGTAATATGTACGAATCACAAAATAAATGATGTTTTGTGCCCCTTTGCACGAGCACATTTGTGAGTACACCGAACAAAATTTTTATATATGTGCCTTCGGGGGATTATGTGCGTAAGAAACGATGGTTTAAAGTTTAAACAATAATTTATTTGAAGGAATAATTTTTAAATGATAAAATTATAAAACAAAGTAACCTAAATGCATTTAGAAATGCTAATACACATATATCTAAGTGACCACGCCTGTGGTCCTCCGCGACCTATCCAGTGATTATTGTATGTAATTTTGGTGTAAATATATAAGCGTCCCTTCGTGTATAAACCAAAGTCAATTTCTTACTTAAATGGGAACATCTTCCATTAAAGCAGGCCATTTTTTGAGAAACTGCCGATAATTATGTATATTCAACCTCTTAAGAAAATAGGGTCCAATTAGATAATCACCTCACATGTTAATGAAAAATTGCTCCCGGTGAAGGGTTCCAATATTGCCTGTGGGATATTTTCTGCCCAAAAATGATTATTTTGAAACTAAATAATACCCAATTTCACAATGGGAGATTAATGAATTTTATTTTTTATGCTTAAACCATTTTTCCCTTGTAGGACCCATAAGGCAAAGCTGAACAATATTGACAAACTTTTCAACAAACTTATTTAAGACTACTAGATATTAAATATGTACATGTCAACATTAAACAAATATACAACACAAATACACAACAAATGAAGATGATCAAACAAAAAAAAAATTAACAATAAGATAGATACTTACACCACCGTGGGTCAGGAGCGTCGATAAGGGGGGGGGGTAATTACCTCCCCAAAACCCTACCTACCACGTCGTCGGCAAATATATTCTCAAATTCAAAAATGAAAGTAACGACATAATTTAATGCTGGTTAAAACTAAGTTAGAACTATGGTTTAAAAAATGGAAAAACGAAACAAATATGACAGATTCTGCAATTTTAACTCTTAAAACGTGTGATAAACAGTTATACCCTTATTTTCATTTAGCATTATATCTCGTATGTACTATGCCAGTAAGCGTTGCATCCTCGGAGAGAAGTTTTTCTGCACTAAAAAGATTGAAAACGTGGTTAAGGGCATCTATGAGTCAAGAACGATTAGTTGGTCTAGTCTAGCGCTTTAACATGTGAATAGGGACATACCAATAAATACAAATTCCATTATGGACAGATTTGCAAAAATAAAAAAATACATTTGGATTTTATATTATAGTTGGTGTTTAATACTTGATTTCAATAAAGCGGTTTTCTTTTAAAAGTTATGTTGAACGAATAATTGTCAATTTAAAAAAAGTAATTTAGGATTAAGTTCTTTTTTTCATTCATAATGTAACTAAAATAAATTGGTACATATGTATGTATATTCTATAATAAGTTACTTTATGTCATGTAATTAAAATTTGAATTAGTTAGTGCACTGTGTTATTTTTCAATTATTAATAACTTCGCAAATACAAAGCTCCTTGTTATGGTAAATTATATTTAATTGTTACTATATTTTTATATTGCATCTATACTTTGGATACTTAAAACTAAGAAACTTAACAGGCGAAAGATATATGGAAGAAAAATGATATTATTATTATATAGTTATTTTTGAATCAAGTGGCTAAAATGATAAGGTTTTCAGGACGAATTTGTTGTTTCCGCATGAGGCGTCAGCTGAGTTCGGAATAGCAAATGAGTACTAAGAACCTATTTTGGATGCGCGCTACAAACAATTTTTTCTGTTTAAGTTTATGAAAAATGTGTGCAAACATTATAAATGTGCATATATGAGCATCAATAAATACTTTGACCATGATTTTGACACAATAACAATAGGATTATTTTCCAGCAAATAACAATTTAGGTAACATATTTTGTCAGGTTTGTGTTCAGAGTTGTTTTTTCCGTTACTAAAATTACCCCTCCCAGAAAAAAATATTATCGACGCCCTTGCTGGGGGAAATTTTTAAACACTTTGCTTTTCCTGCAAAACCTGTTAATGACTACATATACAGAAATATTTGTTATTTTATTACGTTCGCGTCATCAGAAACAAGACTTCTAAATTTTCCTGTTAAAGGCAACTACATAGCCTTGATTTTAACCAATTAAATTTTAAGACCGACACTGCGTAAGTGATATGGTCAAAAGAAATTGTTGTCAAGTCAGGTGCGGTCCAGTTATAATATTACTTCTAATTATTTTTTTTGTATATAGCCGTATGGTAGGCCTTAAGGCTTAGGAGGGTTCTTTAAAGCAAACTTACAAGGGCCCACTGGTATCTCGGTGGGTCAGCACGCGCCTGGCCACACGAAAAAAACATCGAAAGACTTGTTTTGTCTAAAGAAGAATGAGAATTTCATTTCAGCAGTAGTATCATCTATATTTATATTGTAAACTTATAACTAAATAAAATAAATAAAGTCAATTAAATAAAATAAATAAAAGTATCATAATGTTTCATATTATAAAATACAGTAGAACCTCATTACTCCAGCACTATTAAAAATCAGAGGGTGCCAGGTTATTGGAATGTTGGATTACTGGATTGTATAAAAAAATTTATAGTAAATAAATAAAGCATTTCATAAAGGGAATACAATGTATTTGTGTTCATGTTCTACACGTTTTTTTTATGGTTATAGACCACATATCTCACAATTATCTAATTACATAGTTTAAAATAATCTTTAATTGAGGTTTGTGGTGTAAGAAGGGGGCGAGGAAGACGCGGGCGGAGGGTGCCGGATTAGTGGACGTGTCGGTTTATTGAAGTGCCGGATTAGTAAGATTTTACTGTATTAATTACCTGAATAGCCTTCAATGTTTGAAATACTTCTTGTGTCCTGCTCACAATGTCTTGCACTGTTTCCTGGCCTAAGCGACACAATGAGGCAGTATTAAATTCTTTGGACTGCTGTTGTTGCTGCGGAGTATGACTTTGAGGAGGAGTTGGTGTCACTCCTGGAGTCTGGGTCTGAGGTATCACGTGGTGATTAAGACTAGGGTTAAACTCTTGTTGACAAAAATAAAAATGTTGATAAACAGAAAGTTTTTTCATATATTTAAAAATAAAGAAAGAATAATTTGGTTTCAAAGAAACGATATAGTACATTTTAATCCTGCAACTTTAATATTATTTAAACAAATGAAAAACCCATGTTT
>JAHBCN010012339.1:0-26858 GCA_019359885.1 Listronotus oregonensis
TTAAAAATAATTGATAATCCGATTTTTGAAAAACCCCCCTTAAAAGGCGATTATTCAGTTTTAAATTTTGAATTACGAAAAAAAAAATTTTAAAAAAAAAAAAAAAATTAAATTTTAATTTAATTTCCATTTTGGGGGTTATTTCAATAATCGGATTATCGATTATTTTTAATTCAATTATCCCATCACTTTTTCTGCCCAAACCCAAAGTAACCTCCAAAACGTGGCGAAACTTTTTTATTTCATGGAATAATGTAAATGTTTAGTTTGGGGGTTAAATTCCTTTTTTTTTTTAAAAATTTTTTGGTTTTTTTTGGGAAAAATTTTAAAAAAGGGAATTTTTTAAAAAACCCGGGTCTTTTTTCCCTTTTTTTTTTAAAATTAAAAACCTTTATTTTTCCTTTTTGAAAAAATGTTTTAGAAAATTTTTACCCCCGGGGGAATTATTTTAAAAAACAATTGGAAAAAACCCTGACGGAAGAAAACCAAAAACAATTTTTTAAAGGGTTTGGCAAAAAAATTTTTTCCAAAAAAACTTGGGTTTTGAAAGGAATTTTTAAAAAGGGGTTTTTTTGATTTTTTGGTAAAATTTTCAAAAATTTCCTTTTTCTGTTAAAAAAAAAAAATGTTTAGAAATTATAAAATTAAAATCCTCCAAAATTTTTTAAAAGAGGACGGGGAACCAAAATGAAAAAATTTCCTTTTCTTTGAACCCCCGAATTTGGGGAGCCCAAGAAAAGGGGTTTTAAGATTTGAACATTGGGCAAGGGGAAAAAAATAAAAAATGAAAAAAAAAATTTTTTAAATTTTTAAAAAAATTTTTGGGAAACATGGTTAGGAAAAAGGGTTATTTTAAATTTAATAATTTGGGTAAAAAAATTTTAATTTAATATAAAAAAAAAGGGTAAAGGGGGAAAAAATTTAAATTAAATTTTTATTTTTTAAATTTTTTCCCCAACCCAATTATACAGTTTATTAACTTTAACAAGAACTAAATTAATAAAGCAGTAAAATTAAACAGTGATAATTTTTTTTTTTTTAATTCTTATTGGTAGATTATTATTAAGTTGCCCCCAAAAAAAGGAGTTTAAAGGTGTATGGAAGCCCAATGCTATGGCCCATTCGTTTAAAAAATGTCCAGCCCATTATGAAAATAACTGTCAAAGTTGGCCCCCCCGATTCTGCGCAATAACAAAATTCCACGAAATATTTTAAGGTTTTCCCCTAAATCATTTAAAGGGGAACACAATCTATTTTTATGAGAGCCGAGTACCTTTTTTGGTTTTAGGTTGTCAAAGGGTTTTTTGGTGAAAGGGCGCCCTATTAGTTTTGATCGTTTTGCTTTGTGTTTTTTCCATATTTTGTGGTTGCAAAATTTTTTGGGATTAAAAAAAAACCTTCTTATTTTAGTGATTAGTGTTTATTAAATTGTGACTATAATTTTGTGTTTATTGTTTTTTCCCAAATATCATTCCCAAAATGATTGGGGTTTTAAAGGGTTTTTGTTTTGGGAAACCGGGTTTAACAAAACCGGCATTTTTTTTTTAAAGGTAAGTTTTTTTAAAAAAATAAAAAAATTCCCTTTTATAAAGGACGAACGTTAGGTAACCAAAAAAATAATAATATATCAATTAGGAATAAAAAAAAAAATTTTCCCATAGGAAATGGGCAGTGAGAAAAGAAAGGCCAATCCTTAACTATCTTTTAGATGATTTCCACAATGTTTGTGTATTTCTTTTGGATTAAAAAAGAAATAAGGTTTACATTAAGGTACTTTTATTTCATTTAAAAATTTCATTTCCCTTTTTTGTTTTTTCTGATTTTTTTAAAAAAGAAATTAGATTTTTTTTTTTTAAACTTACATTATCAACTTTTTAAGCTCGTTTGATACCTATGGCCCCCAAAGGTTCCAAACTTTTTTAACCACTGTTATTCTGTCTCATGAATGTTTTTTTTAGTGAAAAGTATATGCCTAAAAAGCATTTAAAAAAATTTTCCCACTTTTTAATGTACAACCAGAACCCGGGAATTAATTTAAAACTCATTTAGACTATCTTGCCCTTCTTTTTTATCACAAAATTAGTATAAAGTACAAAAATTTATCATACAATGTTTGAAATTTTTTTAAAAAAAATGTTTTTTTTATTTATTTACAAATATTTTTTTAAAAATAAAAAAAACTCACAAAAATATCGACCATTTAAATAGAAGGCTTCTTTCCATATTATATCAGATGATATAAAACCCAAAAACACAAAATTTTAAATATTTATGGTCGATTTTTTTAAAAAACCAACAATTTTGTGCAAAAAAGAAAAAAAAATTTTAAATTTTGGGAATTTGATGATGTAAATTTTTATAGGTAGTAAAAGAATTATGGACATCCGGCTCTGGCCTTCTATTCATTGCCCCCCGCGGGGCCCAATCCCCCAAATTCCCGCTGCCCTCCCGCCGGGACAATTTTGTTCTACAGTATTGGGCTTTACCCTTTAAAAACTTTTGGCCCGGGAAACTGGTTTTCCGGCCGAAACCAAAACCGAATATTCGGCCGGTTTCATTTTTGGGCCCGAAACCGAAACTAAAGGGGTTAAAGTATAAAAATTTTAAATTAAAATTTTGGTCCCTTTACCCATTATTCTGCATTAATTGGCATGGAAAGGGAAACACAGTATTTTAAATTTTTTTATAATCATTTTTTTTAATTTTTTATCCTTGCTAGGTTACCCAAAACCGTATTTGAAGGAATTTTAAAGGTGTATGGAAGCCCAATACTGTAGAAAAAAATTTGTCCAGGCGTGCAGGGCGGGGGGGAAAAGGGGGGGTTTGGGCCCCCGGAGTTTGCGAAATGAATAGGGGTCGGGAGCCGGATTTTATAAATTCTTTTTTTCCCTATCTAAAAAGGGTTACCATCATCAAATGTAAAAGTCAAGCATTCACTTTTTCCCAAAATTTTTTTTTGTTAAAAATTTTTGGGTTATTAAACGATACTCCCATAGAATATTTAAAATTATTGTGTTATATTGGATTTTATATCATCTGATATAATAGGGGAAAGAATGGGTCCCATTTTTCAGCCTTTTTATTTAAATAAATGATTTTTTTGGGATTTTTTATTTTTCCCAAAAAAATCTTTGTAAAAAATAAAAACACGTTTTTTTAAAATAAATTTAAAACATGGTATGATTTTTCATGTACTTATCACCAATTTTTTTTTAAAAAAGGGGCAAGATAGTGTAAATGAGTTTTTCGGTTGTACTTTAAAAAAGTAAAAAATTTTTTTAAAATTTTGTTTTTTGGTATCTTTTCACTAATAAAAAACATTCATGAGACAGAAAAAAACAGGGGTTTAAAAAAAATGTTTAGAAACCCTTTTTAAAATTTGGGGGGGTATCCATTGAAACAGTACCCGTTAAATTTATTGCTCATTAAAATTTAAAAAGTTAAATGTAAGTTTAAAAGGAAAAAAAATCTAATTTTTTTAAAAAAAAATACAGAAAAAGAAAAAAGAATTTTAAATAAAATTATATTTTTTCATTTAATTAGAAACCTGTATATATTAAAAAATGCCTTGCCCAAAATTAAAATAATTTTGATTCTTTAAAAGAATGTACAAATTATTAAATGAAATAAAAATTCCCTTAAATGTTAATCTTATTTCTTTTTAATAATCCACAGAAATACACAAACATTGGGGAAATCATCAAAAAGGTAAAATTTGGGGTTCCCTTTTTCTCACTGCTTTTTCCCTATAAATTTTCTTTTTCTATTATTCATACTTAATATATTATTATTTATTGGGTTTTACCTAACGTTACGTCTCTAAAAAAACACCTAATTTAAATATGAAATACTTACCTAAAGTAAAAAATCCCGGGTATGTTCCCCTTTGGTTTTTGCAAGACAATACCATTAACCTCTAGTCATTTTTTACGAAATTTGAAGTAACAAACAATAAATAAAAAATTAATTCAAAATTTTAAAAAACCACTAATCATAAAATAAGGGGTTTTTATCAACCCAAAAAAACCCGGGAAACCAAAATAAAATCACAAAAGCAAAACAATCAAAAATATTCAGGCAAAAAAGGGGCACAAACCACAACGAAAATCACGAATGAGGGGGGGCGAGCATTTGAAAACAGCGCGGATATAGTACCATACCCCCGGCGCGCGTTTTTCTGAAAAAACGGTATTCCGGCCTAAAAAGTATGTGTTGCCTAACTACACAGTGTGTAAAAAAACTTTAAACTTTTAAAAAGATCCTAAAATATTAAAATTGTGTTAAAGGTAGGAACTTTTTTTTTATCTTTCATTTTAAAATTTAAAAAAAAAAATTTTTTATTTTTTAAAAAGACCCAATGACTTCTCTACTGAACAAATTGTAAGGGATGTAAAAGAAAAACCACGGTGACATATGATATTCAAAAACCATAAAAACCCCAAACACTGAAGGGGGAACAAAAAAATGAAGAAGGGGAAACCATAAAAAGGAAGAAAAACAATTTGAAAACAGGTGCCTAGATACCCTTTTTTTTTGGAATTTTTTTGATGTCACATACACATTCACCCTACATTAATTGAAAGTTGCTAGAAAGCGGGAATTTCTTTCCTTTAAACTTATACGGGAATGTTTAATTTATTTTATTAAAAAATCTTTTTTACTGTAAAAACCCTTTGATTATATTTACGTGGCTTCTGGAGCCTTTATTTTTGAAGACAAATAAAATTTTTTTATATAAAATTTTGTACTTTTTTTCCATATTTTTTTTTGAAATTATAAAGAAAAAAATATTTAAAAAAAAAAAAGGGAAAAAATATATGCAACCTCAATTTTTTTCAAGGGCCCCAGTAAAATTATCCTTTAGAAAAAAGATCTTTTTTTGTGATTTAAATATATATACATTGATGATATTTGGATGAAAAATTTTTTGAGATTTTTAAGTTTTAAAAATATAAAAAAAATTTTAAAAAAAAAATCATATTAGTATAAAAGAAAAGCTAAAAAAACCAAAAAAATTTTTTTAATAAATTTAACGTAATGATATTGAAAAAAGTTTAAATTTTCTTTTTTAACAAAAATTTAAAATGGTTTTATTCCCGTTTTTTTGTGGGGAAAATTTTTTAAAGAAAAAAAATCGCTATTATCGTTTTTTTTATTAAAAATTTAAAATTTTTGACGACATTAAAGGGAATATTACTCATTATATACTGAAAAAATTTTTAATCTATAGATACTTTTAAATTTTTTAGTAAGGAAGTTATTAAAGCTTTAAAATGAAAAAAAAGGGTTTGCAGCAAAATAAAAAACAAAGTTTTGGATATCCGGGTTTTTTTTGGGATAATTAATCATATTTTTTCCCATTGGACTAGCACTAACTTTTTTAAAATTTTAGAAAACCCAGAAATATAAATTTCTCAGATGGGCTTTCAAAACTTTAAAACAGATAAAATTTTTTTAAACCCTTAAAATTTTAAAAAAATTTTACCCCTTAAAAATTTTATGAAAAAGGCAGAATCTTCCAAAAAAACATGGGGGACCAAACCTTTTAAATGCATTGGAAATATCTAGGTTTATGCAGCAGGATCCAAAATTTTTAAATAAAATTCTATTCCCCAAAAGTTTTTCCCTTTTTTACTTTAGCGGGGAATTTTTTTTTTCCAAAAAAACAAAAATTTTTCCCAAAATTTTGGGTCAATTTAATTTTGCATCAAAAATGATATGACTAAAATTTACAAAATTAAAATTTTATTAAATAAAGAAAAAAATATATTATCATTATTGTAAAAAATTTTGATCCTTTTCCCCAAAAAAAACTTTCTAATTACCATTACCATTTTTAAGTTTTTCAAACGGTTTTGGTTTATATTAAATGCTAATTTTTTTCTCTCGGATGGACACCCCCAAAGTAGGGGGCCCCAAGTCTATTACCAAAACCTTAAGCATTGTTTTAACAAAGTAAAATAAACACAACATAAAAAATTTGGGGCCCCCCCGGTATTCTGAATTTTTTTCCCTTTTTTAAATAAAATAGTGAATTTTTTTAAAGAATGTTTATTTGTGAAGTAATTTTTTCCAATAACAATATTGTTAAAAAATTTAACAATTATTTAAAAAATTTTTTAAGAAATAAATTTTGATAGTTTTATTATTTAATTGTATATGGATATAAATTAATTGATTTTTTTAAATTTTGATTGAAATTTTATAATAATTACTATCACAATTTTATTTTTATTATTATTATTATTATTTTTTTTTATAATTCGTTTTAAAAGAAAAAAAAAAATAAAAAAAAAAAAAATGTATTTGATTCGATTAGTTTGTCTTTATTTTATGTAATTTAAATTTTTTTTTAACTTTTAATCAAAATTATTTTTTTCATTATTATTATAAAAAATTTATTTTCCACAATTTTTTTTAAAAAAAAAAAACCCTTTTAAAAAAAAATTTTGTTCCTTAAGTCTGGGCCTGTTTCCCTTTTTTGGTTTTTAAATTCCATTCTAAGTTACCTGTTTTTATTGTTACAAAACTGAAGTTCTCTTTTAAGAAAAAAAAAAAAAGGATATACTTTTTTATTTAAAAAGGCTACGATGTCTTCTAGAAAAGGGTTTTTTTGAACTGGGCTATCAAAAACCAAACATTTAAAAATTGGCACTTTTTAAACTTTTCTATCATCTTTCTTGACGAACCTTGTTTACTTTTTTTGTCATAAATCGGGTTGGGGTTTCATTAATTTTTCACTACCTTCAGGTAAATTATTAAAATTTTCTTTTAATTGATTTTTTTTTATACACTTTACTTAAATTTTTCTTTCTTTTAAAAATTAAAACTTTGGAAGAAAAAACTGTATCAACTTTCTGGTTATGTCTAGCATATAAAAAAAAACCCTTTTTTTTTTTGTCTTTTTTGACCCCCGGGGGAAGGGGGTTAAAAATTTACACCGAATTTCAAAAAACTTTGTTTTCCGGGGGTTTAAATTTGTTTTTAACCCCCAAAAACAATTGCCAATTTTTTTAAAATAAAAACTTTTAACCAATAGAATTTTACTCAAAAAAGGGGAATTTTTAAATAATAAAATTTTAACTTTATTACTAAGCCTTACTTTTGTTACTACTGGGCAGCTATAATCTCACTTGATATTTAGAAAATTTAATGCCCTTTTTTTTAAAGGTGTATAGTTATATAAGTTTTATTTTGATCTTGTCACATTTTTTTTGCATGTAAAAAAATTTATGTCATCCTTTTTTTTAATTTTTTTATTTTTTTATTTTTTAAAAAAAACCTCCCCTTAAAAAAATTTTTTAACCAATACTAAATCTAAATAAATGATAATTTTATTAAATTTTTATCAATTTTAAGGTTTGGTTTTTAAAATTCATTAAAAATGAATTTTTAAAAAATTGATTTTTTTCTTTTTAAAGCGTCCCACTTTTTTTCCGGGAAAAATTGGGGTTTATTTTACTTTTTCCCCAAAATAAATTTTTATCATTAAAAAAAGGTTTTTTTTTCCCCATCTTTTGATTTATGGTTTTTTTTAAGTTTTTATTACGGTCAGTTTAAAAATTCTTAAAATCTTTGGGTCCAAAAAACACTGTTTCACCACTTTTTAAAATTGTCCTTTTTCTTTTAAAATCCAAAAAACTTTTTTTATTATGCGGGCAAAACTTAATTTTAAAATTAAAACCCCACCTTTTTCTGAAATCAATCCAAATTTAAAAAATTTTCCAAAGGGGTTTTTTTTATCATTGGTTTTACCTAGGGTTTTTTTTGCATTAATGTTTTTTTTTGGTCACTATTGTTTCAACCCCCTGTATATTTATAACTATATTGTTATAATTTGATCCCTTAAAATTAAAATTCATATTTATTTTATCCCTTTTGGGCCCTTTCCCCTCATCTTTTTTGTTTATTACAGTCAAGAACAGTTTTCTCCGATATTTTCCGAAGGGGGTTTTTGTATTTTTTTATTTCTTGTGTATTTAAAAATTTGCAAAATGTCTCATTCTGTTTATCATAGGAAAAATATTTTTTTGGGTTTTAAAACCAATTTTTTTATTTATATAAAACCCTTTTTACCTTAAATTTTTGTTCTTTTATTTTTTTCCCCTTTTTATTTTATAACAAAAAATTTTTTTTTAATATTTTTTCCCTAAGGGGTTTTAATATTTAAAATATTTCATTTTTTAAATAAAATTTATTATAAAAAAAATTTACAGAACATTTTTTTTCCAAGATGAACATCAATTAATAGTCAATTGACCCTCTATTTCTCAAGCATATTGACACGAGGGGTGCATTGAAACAATCAAGCAATTTAAACTTTTTTGAGGAATATTGTTCCATTCCTCTTCTGCCGCCAACTAACTCTTCCCTTTGGGTGAGTTAATGCGATTTGAACCGCCTTTCAAAGACAAAAACCCACATTTTTCAATCGGGTTATATCCGGCAATTAAATTTGGGCCCGTCTAGTCGGCTGATATGTCCTTGTTCAAGTGCCTCATGAACCGTTCTTGCGCGATGTGGCCCGGGGATTGTCTCCATGAAGATGAAATTTTTGCCCCAAAAAGTTGCGTAATGGATAAATAATGGGCCTGATGACCTTTTTAATATAAACTGACTTAATATATTCAGGTATGCAATTTAAAGGCGTTTGGCGATTAAATGATTCCTCCCAAAACATTACTGTCCCTCCTTCATAGGAGCAACCTCTCAAGGAAAATTTAGTCTCCCCTTTACGACCTGGTTTTCCCCCCTGTTGTCATCATCTGCAGTCCAATTCTGGTTTCATCTGTAAAAGGGGGCCATTCCCCCAATTTTTTCCCCAAAAACCATTCCTTTTGTTGTCGCCCCAATGTAAGCAGGCAGCTCGGGGTCTTGGAAATAGTGTGGGGGGACCCCAAAGGGGCCCTTTTTGGGAAAAATTTTCCAATCGGGTTTTTTAACTGTAGAGGACGATATAATACGGCGAAACGTACCTTGAAA
Organism: Listronotus oregonensis; assembly: GCA_019359885.1. Lineage (NCBI taxonomy): Eukaryota > Metazoa > Arthropoda > Insecta > Coleoptera > Curculionidae > Listronotus > Listronotus oregonensis. Next base: position 8,983 of record JAHBCN010012339.1, read on the forward strand.
TGGCTTTAAGGGCTGGAACTCAAACAGGGTTTGGTTTTAGGGTTTTTGAACCAAATTAATCCTCCCGTTCATGTTTATTGAGATGTTCCCCCTACGTGGTTTTTTTACTGTCCCAAATTTTTGGTACCTTTTAACTATTCGCACAATTGATGATCTTGGAATGTTTAACATCCCGTGTATATGATGATTGGAATTCCCCATCATGCAGGCAACAATTTTGCCATATCAAAACCATTAATTTCACGTCCCGGCATTATTTTGAAAAAAAATTATTTAAATTTACTTTGTAAAAAATCCCTTTAAAAATAAAAAAAAAATGTTTTAAAAAATTTTTAAAAAAAAACAAAAAATTTTATCTGTCAATATTTTTTATCTTGTTTTTTTAAATACCTCATCTTTTTTTTCCTAGCAACAAAACGCAATAGACATACAGCAAAAAAGATTATATAAAAAGACTCTTGATTTTTGGGAGTATTAAAGTTCCTTTTAATTAAAAATTTTTTTTTTTTGTTTTAAAAGTTAAATTTTTTGGCAATGAAAAAAGAAGATCATTTACACTATAACAAAAATCAATGTGTTAAAACAATGGAAAAACAGAATTTAAAAGGCCTTTCTCCAAAACCGATCAGTGTGATTATCAAACTCTTATCAAAAAAATAATATAAAGAAGCACAACATCCCCCTTAAAAAACCCGAAAAAAAGTTGATATGTTTAAAAGCCATTTAGGTAATTTTCAAACTCTTTTCAAAAATTTAATTTTAAAAACCCCACGTCTTGTCATAAAAATCCCGGATAATGTTTAAATGCAATTATGGGAAAAATTTTAAAAATCTTCAAACAAAATGTAAAAATACAAGAAATAAAAAAAAAATCCCAGGAAGTTGTTTGTTTTTTAAAAGCGATTATTGCAATTTTCAAACTGTTTTTAAAAAAAGATTTAAAAAAAAACTTCGGCATAAAAACCCAAAAAGTTACCTTTTAAAACGATTTTGGAATTATCAAACTTTTTTAAGATTAAAAAACGAACTTCAAAATTAAAAAACCCAAATTAACATGTTTTTAAAAGGGGTTATTGCAATTATCAAAGTTTTCAAAAATTATTTTAAAAAAACCAAAATTTGACATAAAATTTCCGAAGAAGTTAAAATTTTAAATCGTTTCTTGCAATTTTCAAACTTTTTCAAAAAAGATTTTAAAAACACAACCGACCTTAAATTCCCTAATTAACATGTTTAAATGCGATCCCGTGTGACCATCAAACCTTTTTTCAAAGTAATTTAAAGGGGGCACAACATCCGCCATAAAAATCCTGAAGAAGTTGATATGTTTAAATGCCATCAGGAATTTTTAAACCTTTTCAAAAATAGTTTAAAAACGCACCTACTTGTTAAAAAACCCGAAATATTTGTATTTTTTAAATGCACTCAAATGTGAAATTTTAAAAAATCTTACAAGCAAAATGTAAAAATACACGAACTAAAACATAAAAAACTCGAGGAATTTAAAAGTTTAAATTAAAAAATGTAATTTTAAAATTTTGGAAAAAAAATTTTAAAGTGCACGAATTTTTTTTCATAAAAAAACCCCAAAAATATTAACATGTTTAAATGCGATCACTTGGGTTATCAAAATTTTAAAAAAGCTGACCAAAAAAACAACCTTCAACATAAAAACAAAAAAGTTAAAAATTTTTAAAGCAATTTAAAGGGAATTATGAAACTCGTTTCCCCAAAAAATTTAAATTTTAAATCGTCCCCCATAAAAATGCCGAAAAAGTGACTATGTTGAAAAGCGATCATTGCAATTATCAAAACCCTGCAAAAAAAATTTTTAAAAAGAAAACCCCTAAAAAAAAAAAATCCCGAAAAGGGTTGATATGTTTAAATGCGATTATTGCAATTATCAAACTCTTCGAAAATGAATTAAAAAACACGAACATCGACATAAAAAACCCAAGAAGTTAAATGTTTAAAAGCGATCAGTGTGGGCTATTTAAACTATTTATAAAAATTTATTTTTTAAAAACCACAAAATAAAAAGACATAAAAATTCCAAAAAGCATGTGCCGATTTGTTCATAATTCACTTTATAACCCCTTTTTTTTGTGAGATCTTTTTAAAAATCTTTATTTCATCACTTTCCCAAAATTTAACCCTTTTTAAATTCCAGTTTTTAAAATTTTAGTAAAAAGCAAAAAAAATGAAATAAATACATTTTAAACCCAAATTTGTTATTTAGGCATAAAATAACAAAATTAAAATTTGGGAAAGAAAATTTGAAAAATTAAAAAAAATTTTTAAAATTTAGTCTAAAAATAAACTTTTTTAAACTCAACCCCAAATAAATTAATATTAAATATTTGACCTTTTTCCCCTTTTGTAATGAATTTAAAACATCTAGGCGTACCAAAAAACAAAAAATTTTTGATTGCTTTTTTTAAGGTTTTTCCATTCCCCGGGGAAAAAGCAACAATTCTTGCGCGTTTCTTTGGGATTATTCCATTGGGAAAAAGGCTCTGGGTACATAATCCCATCATGTTTTTATGGGATTTCATCCCGGCCACATCAGGGGGCATTCTAATCTGGAACATTTTTTGGGTTTTTCCCGGGATGCTTAAAAACCCCCTAGTCCTATTGGGCCCAACATTGTCGTCCATAAAAAAGAACTGACCACATAATTTTCCAGGGGTCCAAACCCAAGGGGTTGATGAGTTTGAAAGGGGAAAATTTTAGGTTTTTTAAAAAAAGGGAAAAGTGATGGTTTTTCCCCCTACTGGATCTTATTTGGAAAATTTTTTTAACCCCAATTCAATTTAAGAACTGTGCAAAATTCTTACACTTTTTATCTTCCCACTGGCGGACCAAAAATTTTTTAGAACATTTAAAAAATTTGTGCCCACCTATAAAAAACCTCCGGTTTTTGGGGGGCACCCCCTCCTTTTGGAATTCTCACTGGGTCCCGGTCTTTAAAAAGCCTTCCTTTTCAAACCTTTTTTGGGGGTTTTTTGCCCAAGAAAGTTTCTTTCATAATTCTAAAAAACAAAAATTAAAAGCAAAAAAACCTTTTTAAACATCTTTTTTAAAATAAAACATTTTGTGTTGGTATGTTCCGTGGAATTTAAGTGAAACAATCGTTTTTTTTATCAATAATTTTTTTTGCCTATTTTTTTTATCCTTTAATACAGGGGTTCAAGATTTTTAAAAAATGAGTGTATATGGTCCTCTTTTTTTAATATACCGGGTGGGCATCCCAATGGCCATGAAATCCCATGGTTTTATTCATTAAATATTGGCTCCCCTTTTTAAATTTCAACAAAATTGTATTAGACTATTTTGAAGACGTTGATAAGATCAGCTCACATACTAAATTCCGTTTTTTTGATAAGGCAATTAAAGTTATTTAAGAAAACTATTTGTAAAATCGTTGCATACCTGCTACATCCTTAATGAATCCACTAGTAATAAAAAAAAATGTCTTGTTAACTTTTTAATTCTAGTTTTTTCTTTGTATTAGTTATTTCAACATGTTTTACAGTATTGAAAGAAAATAATGGTTGTAATAATTTAATTAATACAAGTAATTACATTGAACTACATAATGAGATTTTTACATAATTAAACAATTTTATAGGAAGGTGAAAAACACACTTAAAAACTATGTAATTTAACTTTAAATTCTGTTCTTAATACTAGTCTAGTTTATATTGTGAGGATCTATTGGGTCTGTGGAAACTCGAGGACTTATTTTTTCTTAATACACATGTGTTTACACCAATTTCACATTTTGGATTAATTTAATCCAGGTCTAAGTCTACTACCATAATGAGAGTTTACCATATGATCAGAACCTAATCCTGTCCTTTTTTAAATATATAATATATCATCATGCTACAAATTTTTATTTTTATTGAGTCGCTTCTTCCTGCCTTTTTGTACTCAATATCCTTGAGTACATAAAGTAGACCAAATTTTTTGTTTGGGTCTAAATGACGACATGCATATTTTTTTCTGTTGTAAATATATGGGTATTAAAATCTGCTACTCAGATTGGAACTGCCTCAATTAGGGTAGATTAAATATGTTTTTCTTTGGTGTACGAGGATGGTTTGAAAAGTCCGTGCAAAGTCCGAGAGATGACACCACCGGCGCGTATTAAGGTCATGTTTAGTTAGTAGCATCTGTTGAATGACCACACCAAGTGTCAGGCATATTGGTCTATTTCTTTGTGTTTGGCATTCATATAAATCCACGAAGTCGAGTGATTTTCAAGAAATGGACGAAAAAGAATTTCGTATGGTGATTAAACATTACTTTATGAAAGGTAAAATGCCTCAGGAGACTAAAGAGAAGATTGATAAACATTATGGTGACTCTACACCTTCGATTAGAACAGTTTACAAGTGGTTTCAAAATTTTCAGACTGGCTATATGAGCACAAGTGACACTGAACGTTCTGGATGGCCTGTGGAGGTCACGTCTCCAGAAATCATTAATCAAATCCATGATATGGTGATGCAAGACAGAAGAGTTAAGGTACATGAGATTGCTAGTGCTGTGGGCATCTCGACTGAACGGGTACATAATATTTTACATGAACATTTGGACATGAGAAAGCTATCCGCAAGATGGGTGCTACGATTGCTCACGCGTGACCAAAAACGAAATCGTGTGAAATGTTGCAAGGATGGTTTGCAGCTGTTCCAGAAGAATTCGAAGGACTTTATGTGTCGTTTCGTCACAAGGGATGAAACATGGATTCATTACTATACTTCTGAGACCAAACAACAATCTAAGCAATGGGTTACCAAGGGGGAATCTGCACCAAAAAAGGCGATGACCGTTCCTTCGGCCGGAAAGGTTATGGCGACTGTCTTTTGGGATTCGCATGGGATAATCCTCATTGACTATCTGGAAAAGGGTAAAACTATTACAGTTGCATATTATTCATCACTATTGGACCGTTTGAACACCGAGCTGCAAGAAAAACGCCCACGATTGGCCCACAAGAAAGTCCTTTTCAATCACGACAAAGCACCAGCACACACCTCAGCAGTTGTGGTTGCAAAATTAATGGAAATAGGATTCCAATTCGTTTCACATCCCTCCTATTCTCCAGACTTGGCTCCCTCGGACTACTATTTGTTCCCCAATTTGAAGAAATGGCTGGCGGGACAAAGATTCTATTTAAATGAGGAAATGATTGCAGACACTGATCGATATATTGCAGACTTGGACAAATCCTTTTATTTGGAAGGGATCAACAAACTGGAATATCGTTGGACGAAGTGTATAAGCCTAAAAGGAGATTATGTAGAAAAATAAAAAAGGTTTACCCCAAACAAGTAAGTAGTTTTTATTTTTGCACGGACTTTTCAAACCTACCTCGTAAACAGGTCGGCCCTTTTTGTTGGACCAAAGTGACAGTTTTTATCTTTCACAGTTCGTTCGCAAGAATGTTGTTTTTACTTTTTTTAAAGTTCTCTAGGTATTTTACTTCAACTTGTTTCCTAATTTAAGTCTATCTTTCTTACTTTGAGACAGAGCATATCGGTATTTCAGCATGGTTTTTCAACTGGTAAATCTACAATAACTAACTTAATGTCAATTACGCAAACTATATCAAATGTTTTAAATGTAAAAGGGCAAGTGGATATTTTGTACGCAGATTTTGAAAAGCATTTGATAGAGTGTCATTTAAAATTTTACTTAAAAAACTAGAATTAGAATTTGGCTTTCATAGCAATTTAGTAGATTTTTTAAAATCATATCTGTATGATCGAGAACACACAGTAAATTTGAAAGGCTACACTTTAAAATCATTTGTTCCTACTTCTGGAGTACCACAGGGCTCCAACTTAGGTCCATTATTATTCCTAATTTATATTAATAGCATTACAACTGTAATTAAAAATTCATCATGCCTATTATTTGCAGATGATTTAAAAATCTACCGTGAAATTAAAACAAATGATGACTGCCTTGCCCTTCAAACTGATATAGATAATATTAGGGAGTGGTCTGGAGAGAATAGATTATATTTTAATATAGATAAATGTAACATTGTGACATTTTCTAGAAAGCAGACTCTCATCTTATACGAATATAAAATGCAAAATAATATAATAAGACGTGTAAGTGAAATTAAAGATTTAGGGGTAACATTTGATCACAAATTAACATTTAATTCGCATGTTAAAGAGATCATCAGCAGAGCTTGCAAAATGTATGGATTTATTGTGCGTAATACCAAGGAATTTACAAATGTTAAATGTCTGAGATGCTTGTACATATCATATGGGGAAGTATTCTTGAGTATGCTAGTTTAATATGGAGTCCATTTTATGGCTGTTATAAGTATGCAGTTGAGCGGGTTCAAAACAAAATGATTCGGTATGTTTATTTTAAGGAAACTGGACTTTATGATCAACATGTGCAAATCGGTCCATTATACGGAAGATATGGTCTTGAATCGCTAGAAAAACGAAGACGTATATTTGGTATAGTATACTTATACAGGGCCATTAATGGACCTCTGGATGATGTGCATTTTATCTCTAGTATATATTTAAATGTGCCACCATACCCTACGAGGAACCCAATTACCTTCTACCTACCACAGGTAGCCCACAACAACAGACACTTGGGTTCCGCTTTATATAATATATGTAAAACGATGCGATAACAGTGTTCAAGATAGGTTGGACATTTTTAATATTAGTTATATGGGGGTTAAGAAGTAAATTAAGCGAAATATTATAATATAGTTATTGTCTTTGTTTTACTTTGTAATTGGATACTTTCTTTGTAAAGAATCTGTGAAATGAGTAAATAAATAAATAATTAATTTAACAATATATATTTAAAAAAAAAAACAGGGTTAGGTTCTAATCATATGGTAAACTCTCATTGTGGGTACTACAATTAAACCTGAATTAAATTGATCCACAAATTAAGTTGGTGTAAACTCTTTTGTACTAAGAAAAATAGATCCTCGCTTTGGTCCACAGACCTAATTGGTTCTCTCAATGTAAACTTGGCTAATAACTTAATTTATAGTCTTGAATTAGTAGCACTTAATATTTATAAAAGAAAAACTTATTAACGTTTAAAAGATCCTAAAATATTAAAACTGTTTTAAAGTTAGAAACTTATTTTTATCTTCCAATATTAATAAATCATATTAGTTTGAGAATCTAGCTGTTGGGGTTCAAATCATTCAAAAAACGCAAGCAGGATGCAATGGCAATTATCCTACGAATTAAACAGCTTTGTTGATCGTCTTTTAAAAAATTATAATGACAATTGTATTTAGACTGAATTATTTTCTGTAATTTTACTTATAGTCCACAGTACAGGCCCCCCCTGGCAAGTTGATTACCACTTACTTTATAATTCGTGAGGAACTTCTTTTCAACGAGTCTACCACACTTTTCCTCTGCGACTTTTCTTGTTTCCTCCGCTTTTCCGCTCGAAAAAACCCATATTATGGTGATTTCCAAGGTTCTAAAAAGTCACAACCACGACTTTTTTTAGCTAAAGTTACTGGAAATTGGAATTTTGACGTCGTTTACCACATGTCGGACAAAAATAACACACGAAAATAAATAAAATATATATATATATATATATATATATATATATATATATATATATATATATATATATATATATATATATATATATATATATATATAATTATTTTAAAAGGTGGGAGTAGTCGTGACTGACTAGTTAAGAAAAAATATTCAAAACCAGGAGGTTATTGGGGGTGCAGTCATAAAATTAATGGCCAGTTTTAAAGATGAATTCTTTATTGAGTTTGTCAAGATCTCAAGAACAATTTGTTCCCTTCTTCAGGACATCTGCAAAAACAATTTTAGGTTTTACAAATATCCCTAAAATATGTTATCTAAAGTTATCTTACCAATGCGAATTTCTTAATTAAACAGGAGATTCAAATCAGAAAATGGCAGAAACATCATACTCGAAAGTCAGACACAAGATGGTGTTTTACTTAATTTTTAACTTAAAAAATCTAATTACATGGAGAAACTCTTGTTTTAGCGATTTTCTTTAATGGTTACATGGTTGGAAAAAAAAACGTAACGGTCTTAAACGTCAAAGAACCTTTTTATTAAACTCCCTGACTGGCATCACTGAGCGACATCTGTCACCTGTCAACTCTCAGTGGTGCCATTGCCAGTGGAACCCATTATTAAACTAACCCAAAATTATGTTTATGTAGTTTTTATTATTTTTGAGAGTAAAATGAGGCGGGAACTTTTAAAATATTATAAGAGGAAATGTTTTAAATTTAAATATTAAATTTCATTAGGGGCCATCCATAAATAACGTCACACGAATTTCATGATTTTTTGACCCCCACCCCGCCCCTGTCACAACACGTCACATTTGTGAGACCCTCTCCCCCCCAGTGCGACGTCACATGTTTTGAAATTTTACGTCTAAAAATAATCAAAACAGTTCTACACCGGACTAAAAGTTCATTGGAGATGGTGCTGGTCATCTTTTACCCTTCATACTCACGGGCAACGGCCGCGAAATGGAAAATTCCACTTTCCAGCTGTCGGACTGAAAAAATGCGGCTTGAAATTTGTCGGACAAACATAAAATGGTATTTTATAAATTATTTACAATTAATTTTACCAAAAATTACCTAAGTGGTGATCGGTTTTCAATACCCTGTCATTTGGGCATGTTTCGAGCGGTAGGCATGAAAAAGTCGGACAAATTTTTGTCGGACAAGTTTAAATTCACATTTTCAACAAAATTTCCAGTAACTTTAGCTAAAAAAAAAGTTGTGGTCGTGACTTTTTAGAACCTTGGGAAATTGCCATAATACAGGGCTTTTTCGAGCGGAAAGGCGGAGGAATAGAGAAAAGTCGCAGAGGAAAAGTGTGGTAGACTCGTCGAACCGAAGTTACTCACGAATTATAAAGTATGTGGTAATCAACTTGCCAGGGAGGGGGGTTGTACTGTGGACTATTAGTTTTAAGAGGGCAATGGCCGGTCGTTTTTAATATTTATTTTAAATAGTATGTATATGTTATTTTATTTTATTGAATGACATATAATATTTTTTAGTTTTTAAGTTTTATTGTAACATTTGGAAAATTTTAATTTCTGTAGAGTATATGTAAAATTAAAATAAAAATTTTCCTATAATTTAAAGATCCAATGATTTCTCTACTGAACAAATTGTAAGAGATGTGAAAGTTGAAGACACCACAGTGACATATGATATTCAAAAACCATACAAAACACACATTGAAGAGTGGAACATAAAAAATGAAGAAGTGGACATCAAGGAAGAAGATTTAGAGCAATCCCAAAACAGGTATGTACTCTTTTTTAAAGAACTTCAGATGCCACGTAAACATTATATTTATTTACGTACGTAAGTACCCACTAGGGTATTCACAAGTTTACAATATTAAGCATTCCTTAAAAAACGTAATTGTATACAAAATGAAAACTAATGCTTAAGACCACAAATGTGAAAAAAACATTTAAAAACTTCTTAAAAAAAAAAGATCAAAAGAAAACAGAAGGCAAAGTACTTTTTTACTTTTTTAAAACTTAGACTTTAACTAGTAGTTTTATGAAAATATTTTTATTTGTGTTTTTTATTTTGTTTTCGTCTTGTTGGGAAATTTAATTAAATTATTAGTACTACTGATAAATCAAATGAATACAGCTTTGGCTTTGCAATAAGTATTGATATTGATTTGACAGCTTTGGCTTTGCAATAAGTATTGATTTGATTTGATTTGAAAGGGTTTCAGGTGTACTTTTATAAAAAAAAGTGAAATAGCCATCATATATAATTTTTCCCTCCAAATCCGAAAATGATTAACGTAAAATAATTGAACATCAAATAAAACAGCTAAGGGTCATTTGGATATTTTTTTAAATGGAATGCCATATTTTTTAGGTGATTCTCCGATTCCTCGTAAATCTTTTGATCTAATCTAAATTGATATTTATTAATTCAAAATGGTCCATTTTCTGCACGTTTAAGTCGAAAAAAATTTCGTCTACTGTGTCATTAACACCTGAAATATTGATACGAATAACTGTTCACTCTTTAACAGTAGTAACTCTTGATGGACGCCCAAACCTATTACCAAAAATTTAGCATTGTTTTTGCGTTTATAGTAAAAACTATAATTGTCTTTGCTCTAATTAAACTTTTTTGTTTTTCAGCATGTTGGTTAATTACTTTGGCAATGAAAAATATGAAGATTATTTGCACTATAACGAAAATCAATGTGATGACCAAAAAATGCAAAAGCAGAATTTAACGAGGCCTTCTCTTAGTCAAATAAAACTTAGTCAAACGTTTAAATGCGATCAGTGTACTTTTCAAACTTTACACAAACGTAATTTAAAGAGACATCTTCTCAGGCATAAAAATTCCGAAGATGTATTTAAATGCGATCGTTGCGATTATCAAACCGTGGATAAAAGTAGTTTAAATAGACACGCCATACGGAATGAAAATCCCGAAGATAGTTGTATGTTTAAATGCAGTCAGTGTGATTATAAAAGTCTTCGAAAGTTTAATGTAAAAATGCACGAAATGAAACATAAAAATCCCGAGGATATGATCATGTTTAATTGTGATTATCAAACCGTGAAGAGAAGTTATTTAAATAAACACGCCATGCGGCATAAAAATCCTGATGAAATTTGTATGTTTAAATGTGGTCAGTGTGATTATAAAAGTCTTCAAAGGTCTAATCTAAAAATGCATGAACTGAAACATAAAAATCCCGAAGATATTAACATATTTAAATGCAATAATTGCAAATTTCAAACTTTTTACAAAGATAGTTTAAAAAAACACGAACTTCGACATAAAAGACCCGAAGAAGTTAACACGTTCAAATGCGATTATTGCAATTATCAAACTGTTTACAGAAATGTTTTAAAAAACCACGAACTTCGACATAAAAATTCCGAAGAAGTTAACTTGTTTAAATGCGATTATTGCAATTTTCAAACTATTTACAAAAATTGTTTAAAAAAACACGAATTTCGACATAAAAATCCCGAAGATATTAATATGTTTAAATGCGATTATTGCAATTATCAAACTGTTCACAAAGAGAATTTAAAAAAACACAAACTTCGACATAAAAATCCTGAAGAAGTAAACATGTTTAAATGCGATCACTGTGACTATCAAACTGTTTATAAAAATAATTTAACAAAGCACAAACTTCGACATAAAGATTTCAAATAGCATGTGCAGATTTGTCCATTTGAGTTGTTTTCGAATATGCCTCTATTAAATGGTTTCATTTGTATAATATCGTCGATTTAGACGGATCTTACATTAAAAATACAGTAAGCAATGCAGAAGTTTTAATGAACAACCCTACTAAATCACTGCATAAGGACACACAGACAACAAACGACCCTGAATGTTTGACTGTATTTAATAAAGAACGGTGTTTTTTATCCACCCCACGCCTCAACGAGCTGGTTCCGGACCTTTATCAAGAATATCATCTGATTCAAAGGAAATAACCAATAAACAACAAATAACTACACAATCGCAGACAGAAGACATTTCCGTCTACTACCAAAATGTCCGTGGTTTGAGAACTAAGACTGTACAGTTTCAGCAAGAAGTAATAAACTCTAATTACGATATCATTGTTCTGTCCGAAACGTGGTTAAATGATGGAATAGCTGACGAAGAGTTGTTTCCATCAAACTATATTGTATATAGGAGAGATAGAGATCCTGATCATTCAAACAAATTGCGAGGGGGTGGCGTGCTGATTGCGGTTGACTGTTCGCTGAAATCTGTCGCATACTCAGTGCCATGTAGTGACATCGAACTGGTGCTGGTTAGTGTTGGGGCAGGAAGTGTTGACTGCATATTGGGAGCCGTGTACATTCCGCCATCCTCGAGAGCATCGACCTATGAGAGTTTTGTTCACTCCGTTAGTTGTTTGCTAGACCTCTTTCCAAGAAGTAGGGTCTTGTTAATGGGTGACTTTAATTTGCCAAATTATACAAACGCATTTACCCATTTTGATTCAAGAAATACTTTTAACAGTGATCAGGTTTGTCCTCTTGGTTTGCTGAACGACAATGGCGATATAAACTGTGTGTTTACTTCAAGCAATGATAAAGAACAAATTATATATGACTTTGTTTGTTTTTATGATCTGTTTCAGTGCAATAATGTTTGTAATTCCAATAATGTGATGTTAGATTTAGTTTTTTCAAATGTTTCTGGTATTTTGTTGAAAAGCAGCGATTCGGCACTAAGTAAAATCGATGTTCATCACCCTGCATTATTGATGAACCTTTTTATTGATGGTGACGTAAAGGTAATACCAGAGTTGCACTTTTGTAAATATGATTTTTATAAAGCAGACTATGATAGACTGAATGATCATTTTGAGAATATTGATTGGAGTTTCTTATGCTGTAATGATATTAACAACGCGACCGAAATGTTTTACACTATTTTGAACATCGCCGTTGAATTGTACGTCCCCAAAGCAAAGATTGTTACCCCTAAATACCCAAACTATTTTTCAAAGAATACAATTAACCTGATTAAAAATAAGAACAAAGCCTACAATAAATATAAGCGCACAAGACTAGCTACAGACCTAAATAATTATAGGGATTTTAGGTCCCAATCAAAAATCTCCATAAGGGCAGATTATACCGCTTTCATTCATTCCACCCAAAATAATATCTTGAGAAATACTAAAGCTTTCTGGTCCTACGTTAAGTCCCAACGAAATACAACTGGTTATCCTTCCGAGATGAGGTTTGGTGATTTGGGGGCCGGTGACTCAGGATCCATTGCTGACTTATTCGCCGATTTTTTTCAGTCAGTATTTACCAAAACAGATCCCGTGGTGTCTAATGATTCATATTGTCCTCCCATAAACAACTTACTTCTCTCGAACATAACTATTAACAGCTCAATAGTATTTGAAAAGCTGGCTCAGTTAGATGAAAGGAAGGGTGCTGGACCCGATGGGATACCCCATATCTTCTTAAAAAATTGTTGTCCAACCTTGGCGATGCCACTTAGCTACCTTTTTCAGCTCTCTTTAAATTTGGGTCAGTTTCCCGATCTTTGGAGGACTGCCTATGTAACAGCTATTTATAAGGGTGGGGAAGATGTGATGTGGAAATATCGCCCAATATCCGGACTTGATGGCATGGCCAAGGCCCTTGAATCAATAGTTGTCGATAACTTATTGTTAAACTTGCATGACTTTTTCTCCGAACGTCAGCATGGTTTCGTGAGTCACCGGTCTTGTCAGACCAACTTATGTCTCTATTCTAACTACTTGACTACTGTGGTGGACTCGGGAGCTCAGGTTGACTCGATTTACTTTGATTTCAGGAAGGCTTTTGATAGAGTGGACCATGCCATTCTCATTAATAACTTAGCTCGTATGGTATTGCTGATCCTCTGCTATCATGGATCTCTAGTTATCTCCGGAATCGGACACAAATGGTTAGAGTGAACGGGGCTCTGTCAAAGGCGAATTGAGTGACTTCTGGCGTGCCTCAAGGATCACACTTGGGACCAATTCGTTTCTTATTTTTATTAATGACCTCGAAGGGTTGTTTAAGAATTGCCAATTCCTTCTCTACGCTGATGACTTAAAAATTTTCACTAAGGTTAACAGCGTGGACGACTGCTTGAAGTTACAATCGGAAATTATCAAATTAACGGATTGGTGTATAATAAACAAAATGGAATTAAATATCACAAAATGTAAAGTTATGTCATTCACAAAAAGAAAGGTACCGATTTTACACTCTTACTATATTAATGACTCAATTATACCCAGAACAAATTTGATTAATGACCTTGGAGTCATGTTTGACACTGAATTGAGATTTAATGATCACATAAATTACATCCTTGCCAAAGCATTTAAGATGACAGGTTTCGTAATGAGACGTTGTTGGGAATTCTCGAATATTCAGGTCTTGAAATCCCTTTATTATTCATTAGTGCGTAGTCACCTGGAGTACTGTTGTATCATCTGGTCACCTTGCTATAAGATTCATGTTAAGCGAATTAAACGTGTTCAAATAAAATTTGCAAATTTCCTTCTTTATAAACTTGGGGTGGATAAAGTCTTCTATCGCACCATCAGCGACTGCAATTTTGGGTATTGATAGCCTGGAATTCCGTAGAATTTACCTGACTATAATGTATGGATTTCAAATAATCAAAAATAATATTAACTGCCCTGATCTTCTTGCGCTCATTAACTTTCGAGTGCCTTCTCACAATATTCGACTTCATAATACATTCGCGATCAATAGAAGTCGCACAGATGTGGGCAGAAATAGTGTTATGAATCGCATTATGCGGTATTTTAACACATATATTCCTGCCAATCTTGATCTTAACTGCACCCTACCCACGTTTAAGAAAAAACTAATATCATACTTATATCTCTCAATTCAGAACAATTAATAAGCAAAATATTGCAATTTATAGCTTGTGCTGCCAATCGTTTCTTTGTTACCTGATTGTGTCTCATTACTGTTTATCTTATAACATTGTGTATGTTTTTTTTTTTGTTTTTTTCTCTTCGTTTGGTTGTTGTTTTCTTTTAAATTAGAATAGTTTTTTATGACAAATGTAAGTTCTTGACCTTTATGTAAAATGTATATTTTTTTGTTTTTATGTACTATTTGGATTTTATCTGTATGTACTGAACGATAAATAAATAAATAATAATAAGAACATACAAATTTTATTTTTTTTCTTCAATATATTGTAAAGGTTTTTTGCGTTCTTCCTGGGGATATACTCGAAAAAGATGAAATGCTATTAGCTACCCTCCTCTACTCCTATAAAATTTGTCTTGGTATAATAACTTGACTTAAGTTGAGAATAATACAGAGATAACATTAATTATCTTTAAAACGGATTTGCTAAATTTTTATCCTCCAGAGAATTATACAGGGACATTTTGAAATGATTTTTTATCACACCAAAACTTAAAGAAATCATTTTATCATTTGTTATATACTATAAAGAAAGTTATTGAAATGATGCTTTTGACGAAATAAAAATAAAAAATAAACCAAATGAATCTCCACATCTCCAGCATACTTATAATGAAAAACCAAAAATAACCTACAAGAATAAGGAAACTTTAGTTCCTTTATTGACAAACATACCAAATGAACACTATTAGTCGATAATTTTTAAATTTTTAATTATAATTTTGAGCAATAATAGGTTTGTTTTTAAAATTGAGGATTTGCAAAAGTTTATTTTTAGTTATTTTGCAGAACGAATAAAGCATATATTTCTTTTTTTAATAAACCTAAATGTAAAATATTCCTGATAATATTTTTTTCTTTAGTAAAAAATCGTATTTTTTTATAAAAATATTACTTGTTAATATAATTTATATGGTTCCTTTATGATTACCTTGAATAAAAAGCAAAGACATTTAATTTTGTCTAGTCGTCTTTTCGGTCTAAGAGAGAGACGCTATACTTCCTTGTAAAAACCAAAAAAAAATTGTACACTTAAAATAACAGTTTTTTAGTACATTGTTACTATTAACAAATACATATAATATGCAATAAATTTTAGTTATATAATTCTAAAGGTTTTCCAAATACGGTAATTTTAATTTTAAAATGCCCAATATCTTAAAACGGGCCTTTTTAGTTGTCTTACTATTATTCTAGTGCGTCGATATGCATGTTTTACAAGAGAGTTTAAAGGTGTATGGAAGCCCAATACTGTAGAACAAAATTGTCCAGGCGTGCAGGGCAGCGGGAATAGGGGGATTGGCCCCGCGGAGTTTGCGCAATGAATAGTAAGTCAGGGCCGGACTTCCATAATTCTTTGTTACTATCTATAAAGTTGACATCATGAAATGTCAAATTCAAACATTCACTGTTTTTTTCTTTGTTGGTTATTAAACAATACTACCATAGAATATTTAAAATTATTGTGTAATGTAACTGATATAATATAAAAAGAATAGATGGCGCCACTTTACAGCCTTCTATTTAAATGGTCGATATTTTTGTATTTTTACCAAAAATGTTTGTAAATAAATAAAAACACGATATTTTAAAATAAATTTTAAACATTGTATGAGAGTTTCATGTACTTATCACCAGTTTTGTGATAAAAGAAGGGTAAGATAGAGTAAATGAGTTTAATCTAATCCTAAGATTCTGGTTGTACATTTAGTGAAAATTTTTATAACTGCTTTTTAGGCATATACTTTTTACTTATAACAAACATTCATGAGACAGAATAACAGTGGTTAAAAATGTTTAGTAATCTTTAATACCTAGGTATCCATTGTAACAGTATCTGTTAAATATTATGTGTCTACAGTATGTCGAGCTTAAAAAGTTGATAATGTAAGTTTAAGAAACCAAAAATCTAATTTCTTTTTAAACAAATACAGAAAAAGCAAAAAGAAACTTTAACATAAAATTGTACTTTCTTTCATTCAATTAGAGGGACCTGTATATATTAAAATTTGCCTGGTTTGCCCAGTAATTAATAATTTTGATCCTTTAAAAGAATGTACTAAATTATTAAATGAAATAAAAGTACTTAAATGTAAATCTTATTTATTTTTAATTATTCACAGAAATACACAAACATTGTGGAAATCATCTAAAAGATAATTAAGATTGCCTTACTTTTCTCACTGCTGTTTCCTATGAAATTTTCATTTTCTATTATTCATACTTGATATGTTATTATTTTTTCGGTTACCTAACGTTACGTCTCATAAGAAGCACCTAATTTAAATATAAAAAAAACTTACCTAAAGTAAAAAATGCTGGGTATGTTAACCTTGAATTTGCAAGACAAAACCATACAACCTCTAATCATTTTGTTACGATATTATAAGTAACAAACAATAAACACAAAATTATGATTACAATTTAATAAACACTAATCACTAAAATAAGGTTTTTATCAATCCAAAAAACTTCTGCAACCACAAAATATAATCACACAAAGCAAAGCAATCGAAACTAATACGGAGCAAAGGGCACAAACCACAACGGAAATGACGAATGATGAGACGACGACGGTTGATGGTACAGCGCGGATATAGTTTCATACGCGCCGCGCGGGCCTTTGCACCAAAAACGGTACACCGGCTCTCATAAAAGTATAATGTGTTGCCTAACTACACACTGATTTATCAGTGTGTAAGTAGGCACCAAAATTATTTCGTGGAATTTTGTTATTGCGCAGAATCGGCGGCGCCAACTCTGACATTTTTATACTGGGCTGGACATTTTTTGATCAAATGGGCCATAGCATTGGGCTTCCCTTTCAACTTCCTTGATATTTTATTGACGAATTCATGACAGTAATAATTTCCCTACTCTTCATAACCAAACTCAATTAAAAATTTCTAATTGGTCACTTAAGAATAATCAGGTATTTTGGGTTTCATTTTATGGGACATGGAACTAATTATGGTACTTTTGGTCCAGTCTCGCGAGCCCTTGTATATTTAAGTGCTCACCCTAATGTAGTTCCTTTAAGACCAGTATAAAAAAACGTAAAGAAATATTTTAAATAAATATTATTTTTAATATTCTACTTACCACCAGCAATAGGCTCCATTGTTACTTTACAAAATTTTCACCCACACTTTGCCGAAAAACTGAATATAAATTACTAATTTTCCGGCGCTTTTGAATCACAATGAAATAGTCTCCCGAAAATCAGCTTTTTAACTAAAATATTTCTGCAAGTGACAAGACTAAAAATAAAGGGTGATTGTTTATTATACCAGGTAACTAGATAATGAAATTATACTCAGAATAGGCCTTAATTG